>JBBUKS010000021.1:2892472-2906880 GCA_038050645.1 Hedychium gardnerianum
CCAGATTACTCATTCTTTCGTATCTTTGGTTGCGCATGTTATCCTTGGTTACGACCATACTCTAAACACAAGTTAAATCCTCGCTCTCAACAATGTGTTTTCCTTGGTTATAGTAATTTGCATCATGAGTACTGTTGCCTTCATATTTCGACTGGGCGGTTATATATTTCTCGACGTGTTATTTTTGATGTGTCTCTTTTTCCATATGCAGTTGTTACTTCAGACTCTCCTTCAGATAGTCAAAACACCTTTTTATTATCACCAAGCGGTATACTAGAATCCCCACAGATTACTCCATCATAACATACTGAAAGTACAAGGGGAGATGATATCATGGGTCATGCTCCATCTCCACTAATTCCTGCGGAATCAACGACTAGTGATGACCCACTTTCTAATTCTGATTCTCATCAGTCTAACCACTCATCTTCGATTAGCTCTGATATCATAAAGAAGAATAGAGGAAAGATAAAATAACAAAGAATAATAATTTGGATAATTTTTATTGCTGAAGTCAAGAGGTTTATTTATACAAGTTATTCCAAACAATAATAGAAAGATTATATATGACATGCAATCGTGATATTTATAATCATAATAATGAATATAATAAATTTAGAAATATTATTCTTTACTATCGATTCATTTTGAATATGATATCAAATAATTTTAATTAATTCAAAATTATTATTCATTATTATCATTCAAGTACAACTTAAAACATTGTCCGTACAAGTCTTTATCACAGAAAGATTTCCAAAAATTTTAAGATCCTTTGCCATAAAAGTGCTGTGGTAGCAGATCTCTTTTATTTCAGTTTCAATCCCAATGCTAGCTAGTCCATCCAAATTTGAACGGAATATTGCAGCAGCAAAGAGTTAGATTTCTTTCAAAATATATCTTTGAAATCGAATGGATCTATCTTTGAAAACTCAATTTTTTGTCGAGTTAGCGGTGGTAAATCGTCTGCCTTCCCGTAGTCGAAAGGGCAGCCATCGTATTCACAGGTCCATTCTGCGTCATGTCAGATATATACATGGGTCTTGTTGGGCACATGCTATTCTTGTCCTATCATGGGACCTGATATTATTATATATATAGATACAAATGCGAATCCTATGGAAGTCATTTTCAATATTTAGCTTTTAAGATTAAATTTCTTAATTTACTCAAAATTACTCCAATTTAATATTTAGCTTTTAGGATTAAACATATTATTTTTAATATTTTTAAAAATTGAAATGTCCTTTTCAAAAGAAATTTCCTCTTGTGATTCGCTTTCCATATTGCTCATATGTCAAGGTAATGTTGAGATTAAATCCGTTAAAGAAATTAAAAAAAAAACATAGATGAAGCTTGTAATTACTAGGATATAAAAACCATTTTATTACCTTTTAGGTGCAAATTCATTTGCAATATAAATTGTAAAAAGAATAAATGTATCTCACTTTTAATTATGATATATATAAAAAATTGCTTTAAAATGTTATTAAGAACCAAACATATATAGAGTTATTGTGTAATTGTAACGATTGAGACAATTCTTAGAAAAATATAATTCTTAGCTCCGTATAGAACTGTCAGACAGACATACCAATTCGTGATGAGACGGAGTAGGTCGATCTGTCATCTTGACGGATTGAGAAATTTCCAATCCAAGATAAATTGCGGATTACATGGACCAACCCACGAGTCCATCAAATTTTTTTTTAAAAAAATCATATCTTCAACGTTTTATTTCGAAAAGATTTCATCAATTAAATATATCTAAAAATAGATATTTTAAATATAAATGAACACAAATAAATATTCATATTTGACGAAAAATATTATTTTTATTTCAAAATTATAACAAAGAAAGATAATAAATTGATATAAAATTTGACTTACGTATATTTTTTAACCCATGGGTTAACCTAAGCTTATCGTGGGCTAACCCGCGTGAGTCGCGGGCCTAGACGGGTCAGCCCATGACGAATTTAAATTGATAAAATTTTAATTTAACCCGTGAAAAAATGAACCAATTTTACCGACCCAATCCAAATTAACTAGCTCCACAACTGCCACAGAAAGAATCTATCAAGTCAAAAAAGCAGGCATTTCTCATGCCACAAGTAAAAATAACGCTGCAAGTTTATGCGTTTAAAAAAAGGTGCCTTTTTTATTTGAGTGAGACCGCCATCAAAAATGCTACTATTCAATGTTCATTACCAATTTTTCTAAAGAAAAGATAAATGTTGGAGAAGAAACTGTCTTCGTTTGCCTCCTTTAACCTTAACCTTTAATTAGTTGGTTGAAAAGTCGAGTGAAAAAAAAGAAATATATATATATATAATTACATATAATGTATTATTAAATATATATTGTGGAATTGGTAGGAATTAAGATCAATGTCGGAGCCACCAAAAAATGGGTTTCAGATTATTCATAAATGCGAAAATATCTATTAATTATTGAAACTGAACTATCAAATTCATTGTGCATGTTGTGAAAAAAATAAAAGAAACGCATTTTTTTATGGTGATTAATCGTTATACGTGGATAAGAAAAGATCAGGGAACCAATTAAATTAAATCAGCTTCTTAAGATCTACAGTTTTGCAAAATTGATGTGGATTTTTCAGATATTACATTAGTAAGTACAATATAGCAATGAAAAATTCCACCCGAAAATGTATTATAATACAAAATTATACCGATAGAAATAATGATTAAAATCAATTAAGTCTTCCGTGCTACAAACAACGTAAATAACGAATGGAGATAAGATGTGCAAAATTAATTTTGTGCAATGAATAAATTACTCGAATTCAAAGTTAACCCCAAGTAATTAACTGTAAATAAATCTTTTAAGAGGCACAAACTATTTATTGATTGTAAATTTAAATTATTTTACTAATTTTATCTTACTTAGATCATTTTTTGAATTAATTTTATATGTTTTAACACTGTTTTATTTGAGTTTTGACCAAAATAAAAATTGAACAATAGAGAACTTTTAGAATATTCCAAAGAGAAAATTCCTAAAAACCCATTGCATTAAGTGCTTAATGTGATATCCATTACTTGAAAATTAGATTCACACTCAAATGTTGGGTGATGCTGGAATATAAAATCATAACCAGATTATGAATAATAATAGTACACCAAAATAAAATATTAAAGTTATCAATTTTATTCCTCCAATCTTAGTGTAGTGGTAAGAGGGCAGGGTGCTCCCAATTCCCATGTAGGATACTATTGGTATAATCATACTCTGAATAAGAAGTTTTAATTATTGATAATTATTTAAGTTTAGGTTAATAAGTTAGATTTCATTTAAATTACGAAGGTACAAGATAAGAGATGTTCAAGAAGATCGAGGGTCAAATTCTTGACATGAAAAAGTCCATACAGATTGGAAGACTGGATGCAACTTGCAAGGTAAGGAAAGACCAAGAAAGTCAAGAACCGGATTCTTGACAAGAAAAAGTACATGCAGGTCAGAAGACCAGATGCAAAGTGAGGAAAGACCAAGAAGGTCAAGGACTGGATTCTTGGCCAAAGATAGAAACCCGAGCAGATCGCAAGATCGGATGCAAGGGTAGATGAAGACTCAGAGACGAGAAAGCTCCAGGCACAAAGTCTAGGGAACAGGAGATTCATCTGACATGAGATAATTGGGAAATGAAAGAGTTATGCAATTGAGGGTCTTATTTTAGGGTTCACGAATCGATTGGTATGATATAACAATCGATTGGTGAGCCAAAATCCTAAACCCTAAATTCCAATTCCTGGTTTTGTAACACCAATCGATTGACATAATCTATTGGGTTAACCCTAGATTTCGAAGTTTACACATTCATTGTATCAATTGATTGGTCAAATTGGTCAATTGATTAAAAACCAATTCGGAGCAAATAGAAGTTGCTCAAATCGATTAGTCTAATCGATTGAGCATAGTCAATTGATTGGTGCAATCGATTGGAAGAGTATGCCGAGCGAACATAAGATGTTCAAATTGATTGGTTCGATCAATTAGGGATTATCAATCGATTGGTAATTCCCACCAATCAATTTATTTTTTATGAGCTTGAGATTGTTTGAAGCTTGACTTGAGCTTGGTTCGTTTAGATGGTATTGAGCTCTCAATTCAAAAAGATATGGAACCACCACATTAACGACCCCCCTACAACTGCCTCACGTTGTAAGGAGGAGTTAAGCAGGAGCACAGGTGACAAGCACATGACGGGAACTTTGCAGGCGGTGAAATCCTGGGATCGAACCTTGCCCATTTGGGTTATTTTCCATGTGCTTGCCATCTGGGCTATGCCCTGGGAGCTATCGAGCTCTCAATTCAAGCTTGGCTTGAGCTTGATTCTTTTAGATGTTATCGAGCTCTCAATTCAAGCTTGTTTGATTATTTGATTGGTTATTAAGCTTGATAATTCAAATTTAATTATTTATTTAATTATTTATTTAGCATGTTGATAAGAATTTTATTAAAGAACATGATTTGTGAATATTGTTCACGAACGTTATCCATGGACATTGTTCACGAACATTGTCCACAAACGTTGTTCACAAACATTGTTCACGAACGTTGTTCATGAACATTAACGACCTGAACACATATGTGTTCAAACTTATTTGTTTAGTTTAACGAGTTATTCAAGCTTGTTTGTTTAATTAATCTTGTGTATATTGAACAAACATAAACAAGCTCTTACCAAGCCGAACACCAAACTTGTTCATGAACGTTTGGTTCATTTACGACCCTAATCTTAGAGTGTTAGAATGTAAAGTATACATTTTAAACACCAAAGATCACTTAAGAAAATTCTTCGCCAAGGTAAATGAGGGTAACCTTGTAGGGTACTCTAATCATACCAAAACTTACAGAGTTTATAATAAAAGATTCAAAATAGTTGAAGAATCCCTAAATGTTGTCTTGAAAAAAATGTATCTTCAAATCCGACAAAGACAACCGATGTTGAAATACAATTTGAATTAGAAAAAAATAACATTAAATGAGGGAAACGATCAAGGGGGAGAAACCAAGAGAGTGAGAATGAAAGAATAGAAGAGTCATCACTTGAGCATGTGATCACCACAACTCAAGAACCAAGATCCACTAGGACAAATGTTAATCATCTCTTAGATCAAGTCGTGGGAGATATTACACAAGGGGTGAGAACTCGATTGTATTTTTGAAATGAAAGAAGTCAAATAGAATTGATCTTTCAAATTGAACCAAAAACTATTGACGATGTCTTGCTTGATCCAAACTATATTTTAACAATGGAAGATGAATTATCTCAATTTAAGAGAAGTCAAGTTTGAGACTTAGTCCTTAGATCCGAAGAAAACTCAATTATTGATACAAAGTGGGTTTTTTGAAACAAACTTGATGATAAAGGGCTGGTTGTGAGAAACAAAGCTAGATTGGTTGCTAGCAACTTTAATCAAGTAAAAGGGTTAGATTATGATGAAACATATGCACTCATAGCTCGATTGGAGTCCATTAGGATAATGTTAGCATTCGCTACTCACGAAAGTTTTAAATTGTATCAAATGGATGTAAAGTCAGTGTTTCTAAATAGTTTTATTAAAGAAGTAGTTTATGTTGAACAACCATTGAGATTTGAAATTTTAGAATTTCTAAACCGCGTGTGTAAGCTTAAAAAGGCCTTGTCTGGGCTAAAACAAGCATCTCATGCTTTGTATGAACGATTGTCAACATTTCTAGTATCTAAAGGATTTCATAAAAGATAAATTGATCCTACATTATTTCTAAAAAAATAATGGGATGACATTTTTGTGGCTCAAGTATATGTGGATGACATTATTTGTGGTTCCACAAATAAAGATTATCTAAATGAGTTCATAAATCACATAGAGATTGAATTTGAAATGAGTTTGGTTGGTGAGTTAACATTTTTTCTAGAACTACAAATTAAGCAAACAAAAGAAAAAATATACATTCATCAATCTAAATATGCAAAAGAAATCTTCAAGAAATTTGGAATGAAAAATGTCAAAGAAATATCTACTCCTATGACCACTAACACAAAATTAGATAACGATATTGAAGGCAAAGAGGTTGATCAAAAATTATATCATAGTGTTATAAGTAGTCTCCTTTATCTCATGACTAGTAGATCTGATATCTTGTTCGCCGTGGGTATGTGTACAAGATATCAATCTTGTGCCAAGGAGTCATACTTATGTGTCATCAAACGAATCATTCGACATCTAAAGGGAACTCAAAACATATAACTATGCTATTCTAAAATCGAAACTTTTGATCTTATGGGATACTCCAATTCCAATTATGCCGGATGCAAATTGGATTGAAAAAGCACTAGTAGTGGATGTTAATTTCTCGGATCTTCCTTAGTAAGTTGGTCAAGTCGAAAATAACATTACATAGCACTCTCCATAACCGAAGCTAAATATATCACTATGGGTGAGTGTGTATCATAATTGTTATGGTTGACTCACAATTTATAAGACTCATTTACAAAAATGTATAAGTCCTTTGTGATAATGTATCGCTATGTATCGCTATATACTCATTTACAAAAATGTATAAGTCCTTTGTGATAATGTAATATCATAAACTTGATCAAAAATTCAGTCTATCATTCAAGAACAAAACATATTGAAGTAAATATCATTTTATACGAGATCATGTGACTAGAGGTGATATTGTACTTTACTATGTCGAGTTAAAATCAAATCAAATCTAGCTGATATTTTTACTAAACCACTTTCCAAAGCTAAATTTAGTTATTTACGAAGGGAATTATGAATGTGCCTTGTTGAATAATCAAGCAATCCTTCATGATCACTTCAAAAATAAAACTCATTAAAAATTCACTTTACCTTCAATTGTATCTCACAAAAATATAAGATTTACCTTGATTGTGTTTTTGCTATATCTAGATGGGAGTCAGATAGTAGAAACAACATTCTTTGTCATAATACTTATTATGATACATTACTTTGAGCAAGAGGGTTGAAATCTTTTATGAATCATTGACTTGACCAATCTTGGGGAAGACCAATATATAATTGATGTGTATTTGGTTTAAAGATCATAATTGGATATTTCAACGAAAGAAAAACATAATAAACCATCCAAAATACTTGAACTCACATATTAATCCTAGCTACACCTCATACACATGTATAAAATTGTTAACCATAAAAGACAACATGAAATAGGACAAAAAGTTGGGTTTATCATGTCTTATCAGTAATCAATCGATTGGTAATTTTGTTTCAGCCATAGAACCGCGTTAAATCGATCGCGTGGTTCGATTGAGCCAAATCAATCGATTGATGATTCTATGGTTAATCACAGAATGACTCTGAATCAATTGATGATTCTGTGGTAACCACAGAAAGACTCTGAATCGATTGGACAATCAATTCAGTTGGAGGTAAAAGTTTTTTAGGTTGTGTCAATCAATTGGCTCTTATTACCAATCGATTGGTGACAAATTTCATGGGCACATAACCTAGCCAAGTTGATCAAGATGATCGATTGGGCTATACCAATTGATTGGTTTAATCGATTGGTGATAAATTTCCCCAGGCATAGAACTGCGCTGAATTGATTGAGTGGATCGACTACGCCACACTAATCGATTGGTGTCTCACAAATTGATTAGTAGGCATGATTTTATATCCTATGCCCTAACTAATTGATTCACATCTCCCTTATTCTCTCCCGAGTTGTAACTCTCCAACTCATTAGTCGTTTGTGTCACCCACCTTTCTTCCCTGGCATTCCCTTCGATGTTTCCTCTAACTATCTCCTCATTCCAGTAAGCCCTAGAACCAGTAGTTCCTTTAGGGTTTCCGTTCTTTTTTTCTTGCCCACTAGTCAATGATCGCTTACTTGGTGTGTCAACCCGTAGGGCTAAGGTTTTGGCGAAGGCTTGTCTCTTGTGACAGTTCCTTCTCTGGCAAACTTGTGACGGCCTAGAGTTCCTTGGCCTAGAGTTCCTTACAAGACCATCTTTAACTCGTTGAGCAACTAATGGTGCCAAAGTAAAGCTCTAAACCCTAATCTCATCTTGTTTTTTTATTATTAATCCATGTCAAATTCACTAATCAATTGTGCTTGCATTTCATTCATGCATTATACATCATTTTGTCATTGTTATTCATGCATTGTTGGTGCATTATCATTCATTATCCTTAGAAGAAGCAAAAGCAAATTGAATCCGGTGAGAGTTCATCCCGACCTACCACCTACTGATTCTCACTTCCCGAATGCATCTCTTCAGCAGACATTTAACACACATAAATTCAAACGCATTTCAACTAGGTTGATTGACTAGAAGTTCTTCTGTGATCATTGTTTTGATGTCATCAGAGTCATTCAACATTATAAGTTAGAGTCCATTGTCTTTTGTGAATGTAACATCAATGAAGGGTTAATGTCTAAATTCAATAACAATTTGCATTCAGCCGGGGATGGTCTCTGATATCGAACCCATGTCATTAAACAAAATTTGGACTTTACTCCTAAGATTTTTCAAGAGTTTTTAAGGTGTCTTCCATCCACAAATGATTTTGTTTTATATTCTATGTTGCATGATTTATTGCCTTCACCTTTTGAGCATATCTGCATATCTTCTATGTATAAGCATTTCTATCAAAGACCTCGCCCAGATGGACTTACACTTCTATCTCCATATTTTTCTGCTTTTGAAATGTCAACCTGTGACAATGCTCTCTATAAAGTTTTTGTCAATTGCATTCTTTCCATTGTGACCCGTGCATTAGCTATGATTTGACCTCTACATCTTTTTATGCTATATGCATTTTGCCACGATCTTAACATTAATGTGACATTAAACATGTTTCATTGCATAATTCATTTCATTAAACCAGTATATGACACCATGCATATGTCATTTCCCACAGCAAGTTACAGTCGATGACGTCTAAAGTATGGCAGAATTACGATACGATCATTCTCTTTGGCTAGAATGGAGCCAAATGTCTACATCGTGAGGTGGATAGCTAATCGTCGATTAGGTGAGGGACTGAGACAGCGACTCAAGAGTGAGGGACCAACACTAGATGACACCATTGTCAGGGATCCTACAATGGCTGAACAAGAGGATGATTCTAAGCCTCATTCTCATGATCGACTTGATGACCTTTAGTCTCAAGTCTTTGAGCTCGAGGAGATTATGCATACACGATTTGAGGAGATGCGCTCAAATCATGATCTTTAGATGACTGACGTGACTTAGATATGTATGCATCTTGAGGTATTGAGCGACCCTAGATTGACATTTAGACGAGCATTACTTCCTTGCATGATATGATGCACTCATTGACTACAGGATCTCCTCTTCAGTCACCTCCTCCAATAGATGATGATATAGTTTCATGCATTTTAAATCTCAACTAGGAGTTGGACATTGTATGTTTATTGTTATATTTTGTTGCTTGACTTTGTGAATTCTATTATGACATTTGATATATTGTACATGACTACTCTTATCTCGTCGTAAACACATTTTGTATGGTTGACATCAGTGTTATGTGATGTTTCTAGCTTTTGAATGTTTATTTGTGATACATTGTGTTTGTTGACTCATTTTGGTTGTTATCTTTGTTGAGTTTATGTTTTAGCGAGGGAGTGCCCCGTTATTGATTGTTTGAGTGCTTTTGTGACGTGTAAGAGTGTATCCTATCGTTGCATAAGTCAAGGGGGAGTGTCCCGTCGTTGATTATGTGTTTGTATTTATGAATTATAAGGTTGTGCCCTATATCTTAAGAATGCATAAGTTAAGGGGGAGTACCCCGTCATTGTCATGTTATTTATCCTTTCGTATTAGCTTCATTTTGATATTTGGTAAAGGGGAGAAATTATAACATTCAAGTTCATGCTTGTTGTTTTTATGCTTATTGTGTTGATATCATCTTGTTTAATAATTGATATTATAATATGTTAGAAATTAATCTAAACTTAAATAAATTTTCAAATATAAAAAGGGGAGATTGTTGGTGCAATCATGCCCCGGATGAGAAATTTCAATGATTGCCAATTATTTAAGTTTAGGTTAATAAGTTGGATCTCACCTAAATTACAAGTGTGCAGGATAAGAGAAGTCCAAGAAGGTCGAGGACCAGATTCTTGACAAGAATAAGTCCATATAGGTCGAAAGATCAGATGCAAGGTAAGAAAATTCTTGGTAAAAAGTGAAAAGACGAGCAGATCGCAAGATCAAATGCAAGGATAGATGAAGACTCGGATATGAGGAAGCTCCAGGCACAAAGTTCAGAGAACAAGAGGTTCATTTGACATGATATAATTGAGAAACGAGAGAGTTATGTAATTGAGGGTTTAGGGATAAAAAAAATTCTATTTTAGGGTTCACTAATTGGTTGGTGTGATATAACAATCAATTGGTGAGCCAAAATCCTAAATTCCAATTTTAGATTTTGCAACACCAATCGATTGACACAATCGGTTGGATTAACCCCAGAATTCGGGGTTTATGCACTTATTGTATCATTCAATTGGTAAGATTGGCCAATCGATTGAAAACCAATTTCGAGCAAACAGAAGTTGCTCGAATCAATTGATCTGATTGATTGGGGATTGTCAATTGATTGATGCAATTGATTAGAAGAGTATGTTGAGCGAACAGAAGATGTTCAAATCGATTGATCATTGGTAATTCCCACCAATCGATGAAATTTAAAATTGCGATAATCTTAATCGTTGATCTAGAGTCAATGATTGTTCAATAGATAGTTAACGATCAACAATCAATTCATGAGTTATGTCAATCGATTGGTGGCGGCTAAAAGGTGTAGAAATGGCTTGATTCTGAGTTGTTTAAAAGGGAGTTTTCCATAATAGCAAGACATTGTTCCATTGCGATTTTTCTACTCAACATCAGCCTCAAGCCTTCATCTACAACATCTTCAAGCAATCAAAAAAAGGAGAACATAGTTGAAATTGTAAACTCTTATATTTCCTCTCTTTTGTTGCTTCTTCATTTGGTGACAATTGTAAACTTCATGTAACATTACTGGAAAAGGTTTCTCCACCTTGGTTTTAGTATGAGAAGGAGAAATTTAGTGGTGGTGGATCGATAGTGGTAGATTTTAAATTAGTCACCTAAGAGATGGATACCAAGTAAATCAAAAGTGTTAGTGTTTTGAGTGTGTTTTGCTTCAAACATAAATCAAAAAAGCGAAGCGAGTTATTCATCCTCCTCTAGTTCTCACGGTCCTAACAGATACATCTATGATGATTGAACTATTAAAAAAGTTGGGGCACCACATTAGGAGTTATCATGTTTATTTGATTTACTTAGTGGGGAAAATATGAGGCCGGATCGTCTATTTTAGATTAATGGGATTATAAGATTTGGATACAAGATATAATAATAAAAAATAAAGTATTGTAGCTTCAAAAATACATGATTATTTTAGATTAATGGGATTATAAGATCTGGATACAAGATATAATAATAAAAATAAAGTATTGCAGCTTCAAAAATACATGATTATTTTTTAAAAACGAAATATTAACATTAGTTACTGAATCTGATTTCATCTATGGAAAAAATGTCAATAATCAAGTAAATATATGTAGTTTGAAGACTACCAATTGAAAGATTTATTTATCTGAGATGAAGTGAATAACCAACCCCACGTGTCATGTATTAAATAGAATATCAAAGTTATTTTAGCTTTGTACAATTGTTGGAAACAAATTAACCGCGTGTGGCTCCACTCGGCTCGATGACCTGGCCGCCTGAATTCATTTCCTAATTGGATTATAATTAGAATTTGTACAAAATCTTAAAATTAGATTGTAAAATCACAGTCATTCCAATCACAAAAAGAAAACCAGTCAATCTAATCATCACTCGATCATTAATCATACCAAATAAAACAGTTTATTTTCAATCCTTTCTGAATGATAATTTCAAATCCTAATCGAATTCGAATTCTGTTCATTCTCGTTCATTCTGTTCCAAACTTATTTCCAATTATTCCCGACTCAAAAATCTATAAATAACATGCAATCTTAGATTGCTCGTTACATTCGTTAATTAACCCATTGAGCTGCTCGACATCACCATGACGGCGAAGCGCAAGTCTTCCAGCGACGACGGCGAGGCCACCCCCACTGTGCCGGAGTGGGTGGCCACCTTGGCGAGGCAGCAGTTCACCGGCGGCGACGACAACGAAGCCATTGGGGTGTGGTTCGTTGCCTCGAAGAAGGTGGAGAAATCCGACCTCGACGCGCAGCAGAACCGCCTCTACCTTCCCACGCACTTCGTCGCGGCCAATCTCGTCGGTCTCCTCTCCCCGGAGGAGCGCGCCATGGCCAGCCTCGTCGGCGACATCAGCCACCTGATTAAGCGGAGCCGCACGGAGGCAGAGGAAGAGGAGATGAGGAGGAAGCCGAAGGCGGCGGGGCGAGCGCACGGAGGGCTGCCAGTGCGGGTGTTCTCACGGTGCGGGTTCGTGTTCTTCCTACGGCTGACTCGATGGGACGGAAGCGGTGGCACCGTGATCAAGGGCGACGAGCTCAAGTTGTTCCACTCATGGAGTGCGCTGCAGAAGGGTGACAAGATAGACGTGTGGGCCTTCCGTCGTAGCGGCCGCAACGGCGAACTTTGCTTCGCCATTGGGAGGCCGTGAACTGCCTCCGGCCGCCGCCTGCAACTTTAATACTCCAATTTGTCCTGGCCTGCTCTGTTCATGAGTCGTTGTCAACGCCATTGGGAGGCCTTTTGATTTTGTTCAAGTCTGTTCTGTCCGATGAACAGCTTTTTAGGATCTGTATTGTTGATCGCAACTACGTACTTCAGTGAAATATGGAACTGAATTTTTTAAGAATTTGTTCTTGAGTAGTAATATCATTGATATATGGTTTTGGTTTTACAATTTGTAGTCGTCGGTGCAGTTTTTGCTATCCTTATTTGAGCATGAACAAAACTGGAGAAACATGATTCAAATTCTTTTGCTCTACAATTTACCCTTATATGAAATTAAAATACAGATCATTGAAATATTTTTTTAAAAAACAATTTGTGCATTTAGCTAATAGTATGAGAATAATGATTTATATATCAATTTGCTATAATTTGTTCATCAAATTAAACTTAACTTTTAAAAAATAAAAAATCCCAATATTTACAAAATCAAATTTACCAATATTTTTAATTTTAGACCTCAAACTATTAAAAATTAGTTTACAACTTAATTCTAAATCAATTTGCAGAATAAGAAGAAATATATACAGTAGTTGAATTTACAAATCAACTCGTGGTGAATTTTTTTTATTAAAACTAATGAGTGAAAATAAAATATATAATTTTAGTGAGGTTAACAAGTTTAATGTGGCTAAAATTTTAATATTAAATGACAAGTTGGTTTGTTGATCATGTTACGCCATTAAAATGATCGACACAAATTAGTGCAGGAAGGAACCTATAAGTTGATTTGTAAAAAAATTAATAATATTTTTTTATTAAAATATTTTTTTGAACAATACAAATAATTTTGTTAATTAGAATATTTCTTGAGAAAGAATGGAGTTTATAATCAATAGAAAATTTGTGCCTTCTGAAAAGATTTATGATTGTCCATTGATTACGGGTAACTTTGAATTCAAGTTATTTATTTTATTACATTCCCTGATATATTTTTTTTCCTTTTTATTCTTTATTTACTTTTAACTAAAGTTATTTGTAGAATGAACAACTGAAACAATTGGCATGATTTTATATTATTATAGAATAATACCATAATGATCAGTTAATAAATATTATATGTTGTTTTCGAGATGTTTTTATTACTGTTTCAAACATATTTTGTATTAAATAGAATATCAGAGTTGATTTTGCCTTTGCTGGAAACAAACTAACCGCGAGTGAGTTAACTCGGCTTGGTGAGTCGGCCGCCTCAATTCATTTCCTAATCAAATTATAATTAGATTTTGTACACAATCTTTTAATTAGATTATAAAATCCCAATCATTCCTATCGAAACACAGTCAATCTAAAAAAGAATGATTATTCCAAATCTTAATCGAATGCGAATTCTTTCCTATCTTATTTCCAATTATTTCTAACTCACAAATCTACAAATAACACTGCAATCTTAATTTGTCCTTGCATTCTTCATTAATTAACCCGTAGAGCTGTCGACGTCACCATGCCGGCGAAGCGAAAGTCTTCCAGCGACGACGGCGAGGCCACCCCTACTGTGCCGGAGTGGGTGGCCACCTTGGTGAGGCGGCAGTTCACCGGAAACGACGACGAAGCCATTGGCGTGTGGTTCATCGCCTCGAAGAGGGTGGAGAACTCCGACCTCGTAACGCAGCAGAACCGCCTCTACCTTCCCACCGACTTCGTCGCGGCCAATCTC
>JBBUKS010000021.1:2914851-2931489 GCA_038050645.1 Hedychium gardnerianum
AAAAAATCTCAGTTTTGGTTGCACCCCTAGCTGGGCTCAACTCGTCCCCAAGCAACACCTTCATCCAGCCTTCCCAACTTAAGTTCAACAACTGAAGACTAACCCAACGGATCAGATAAAATTAAATCTTTATATTTAGTAATTTAAAATTCTATAATTTTTATTATCTCCAACAAAAATTATAATATACAATTAAATAAATTACAGTATATGAATGCACCATGGATTTGTATATTTATATATCACGATTCAATATATTTACATATTATAATTACAATTTTAATATATTAAAATTTTAAAATCTTTGTGGAAGAGATACTTTAAGATTAATATTTTCTTGTGATTATTTTTAAAAGCGGCATCACTGATATATGATCGAATAACAGGGCGCCTATGTTTTGTTTGCCCAATAAGAATAAACCAGTCGTCGTTCGACGTTCTCTGGAGACTGGAAACCGAATGGAAGAGGAAGATGGGAAAGGTGAGAAGGGGCTTGACATCGACGTTCACATCGTCGGCTCGCTTCCCACGATCATCTACATCCCTGATTTCATCTACCAATCCGAGCAATCGCAGCTTCTCCACGACGTACTACTATAATCAAACTCGCCCCTTCTCTTTCAGAACGATCTTTTGTGTCTCTTCCTCAGATTCATACCGGTATGCACTTCCTTTTCCTTTCTGAGAAATTTATGTACCTGCAGATCTACGAGGCACCAGCCTCCAGATGGAAATCGTTGAAGAACCGGAGACTGCAGAACTGGGGTGAGTCATTGCTCGTGTATTAGGCTCTCCTTTGCTTCGTCTGTATACAAATTCAGTGTACTTTGCTATGATGCTATCATATTCTGTTGTTTGTTTTTTTTTGACGGTGGTAGGTGGCGTTGTACACGAGAAAGGATTGCTGCCACAACCATGTAAGTTGCGCGAATTTTGTTTCCCTCCTGCATCCATGTTTTTGCTTATAATCCCTTGCATTGGAAATTTGTGGTTATTTTAGTTTCTGCCCTTGTTCTGGATCAATTAATTTTTTGAGTGGTTTATTTCTCTAAACGTTTCTAGTAATATGGCTATTGGTACATAAGGTGTTCGTTAAATTCTCCCAGTAAGAGGAGACTGTGCTAGATGACTTTCTTAGTTATTTAGCTTAGAAATATAAGATGAAGTAACCCACATGTTCGTTAACATATAATGTAATTTTGTCACTATCCACAAGTGCTCTACTAATCTTACCTTTATTTAGTGTCACAAAGATATGCTTGGTTAGTATACAATTGTGCCAAAGTCAGTTGTAGTGTGGATACCTATCGTCATCTATTTGATGGAATAAAATGGGAAACAATTTGATGCAAGGCCACGAGAAACAAGCCTATCTCATAGTTTTCATGCTCATACTATTCAATTGGTCATTGATTAATCTTGCAGATCTTTCTTTGGACTATTGCCTCTCACTTCTAAAACAAGGATATATTTTCTAAATTGACCACATTCTTATGTTTATCATTTTAACATAGGTGTAGATTGTCATATCAATGGGTAGTGCTTGGGTGGGGGATGACCGGGTCACATTGAGGCCTCCACTAAAATTTTAAAATAATTGTAAAATAAAAACATAAAAATAAAATGAAAGTAAAAAAAAAAATTAAAACTTTTGAATTAAAGCAATGTAAATTGTTTGAGTTTGCACTTGCTTGTTCAGTCTCCATAGGTTGCCTACGTATATGATTCGTCTAATTCTATTTTAGCATATTTACCTCATTTACATATGCGTAGTATCCAAATCTCTGCTTAGTCCAGTTACATCTAACATGTAATTGCAATGTTGTTATAACTTCATTGTTGTGTTTGGCGTTAAGTGTGCTCTCACTTGTTTTGTAGATGATGTTCTCTATCTAGCCAATGCTTCACATAGATTCACATCTCTAAGCTTTTCGCATTGAAAAAAGACTCTCCCACTACTATAGATATGGGAATGCTTCCTTGATCATGTGCCATAGTTGATAGGACAGGATATATTGCTACCTTTATTTTTCCCTAATCTAAAATATCTAAGTACTGATGCATAACCTCACTTGCATCCCTCAATGTATTGACGTAGATGCGTACAAGTCAACCAGCTATGTGTGAGGAGAGTCTAAGATCCTTCTCATGTGTTGAGAGAGGCTACGACACTCTTGAGAAGTTGATGGTGGTCATGTCTTTGACCTGCTTGTTTACTACTATGACATCAAATGTACATTTCATTTAATTAACTTTTTATATCTAATTTTTCTAATGACACTCGGTAGTCTAATATTCTCATAATATTCATTAATAATACCATAAAAATATTGAAAATTTGACTTTATGATCTAAAACTACAATTATGCAATATATATATAACAAATACAATCACTCTAATATTTTTCTAATTTTTAATTTCATTGCTGTAATAATCTCACATAATTCAACATCAAATTTGTATTCATTAAATTAATCATTATTATTATTTAAACTATTAAGTAGCAAATGAGAAGTAGAAGAATAAATGGTAGAAAAGTAATTGTAATAGAATAAAAAAGATCTAAAAAGTTATATGCTTTTTTAGCATAAGGCTAATCAAATTCATGGGATTATATTAGAAGGGATTTTGTTATATCTTTTATTCACGTCACTGTAATTTTTTTTCAAAATCTTGCTGCTAGAATTAGAAGAATAAATGAACAACTAGCATTTCTTATGCATTCTAGGTATTCAGTAACTATTCTTAAATCAACTTGAATACATAAATTTAAGATGTGACAAGCACAGTGAACAACATAGGACTAAATATATATTTTAAACTCGTTAGGGCAACATCACTGTTTGATGCATTATCAATTGAAATAGAAAAAAAAACATCAGTTGTTGTATGGATATGTTACACTATAAGTATTTACAAATTTTATAACGATATTATGAGGTTATGCTAATGATTTAAAGTAATAATTGTTTTACAGTAACAGTTATCATTTATTCCATGTGCAAAGTAATAAATATAAGAAAGAATTATGACTGTCACCGTAAACATCAGATGTAATCTCATATCTAAAATTTTCAAAAGCATGTATAAAAATTGATTTTTGTTTAAAAATCCTTAAAACTTGTGTTTCGGGAGGTTTTCTTATATTGAGGTTGTAAATATATCTTAACAAAATATTGAAGTTGTGGTTCAAACTTCATTATATATTTTGTGACTCCTTATTGAGTATTTTCATTTGAAAAAAATAAAAGTAACCAAACTATTAGGAGTAAAAAATGGTGTTGATTTAGCCTTAGAGATTCTTTTATCATAAGATTTAGCATGGAGAGAAAGTGGGCTTGTCCAATATGTAGGATCATGCACAGCGACTAGAGAGGAGGGGGTGAATAGTCAAAATTTAAAATAAGACAAATAAAAACACGAGCAAAGCTTAATTAAAAGGATTAGTTGCACAATGTAAATGTAAAATGAAAGTAAAATGGAAATAATAAAGTAAGCAAGGCTAACTCAATTTTCTTTAATGTAATTTAGAACCTCCAAAGTCGTACTCCATAGCCTATGCACTTGTAAGGTGAGCCATCCTTTGAAAAACCACTATACTTTCTTCTTATTAGAGGTGGGAAAACCTTGTTCAAAATCTTTTATAGTAAGATAATACAGTAAGGTAAAGGAAAAACTTGTGTAAAATAAATAAATGTTAATGGTAAAGACCTCTAGTCTAAACAAAATAATAAACTATAAAATAAATTAAAGACAATTTGAGAGTAATAGAATGATGGTTTTCTTGTTCTAGAATGAGCTCCCCTTGTTCTTCTATTTATAGTCTTCTAAATGGCTTTGATAAACTTCTTTGTTTAATTTCAATTAACTCAAACTATGGCTACTCAACTGAAATGTTGATTATGGAGGTCCTTTCTTCTAGCTACTGCCTCCGTTCAACTCAATAAATGTTCAGTCAATTCAAATTCATTCTGGTGCCTATCACTTGAATGAATTGAATCGTACGTTTATCATCTAGGTGATAACGATTCTAGTCAATTTAAAGCCAATCAAGTCACATCTAAGCCTTTCAATAAAATCAAGTGGATTATTTTTTGAATTATTTTTTCTTACTCAACTAGATCAAATCTACTCAATGCTATTATTTTTTGAATTCAAATAATATTTTTTTAGTTGATTCGACTCAAAACAGATAGATAGCAAGCTAATTAGTGTTTTAGTCAATTGACTGTCTTGGTTGACTCAACTTACTTTCAATAAAATATTTTCTTTCAGTCGACTAAGTCGAAACAAAGAGCTAGTGTGTGGACATAAAGTCTTCAATTGACTATCGAATTGACTTGACTATTTAGTTGATTGAACTAAACCTTTAGGTGATTGAATCTGTTTGGTAACATCAATTACAACTTAGGAATGCCTTGTTTCTTGGTCGACTACACGCCAAGATAAAAGATTATCCAAAATTCAAGATTGCATGTTCTCTCATAGTTTCTCACCTCTTATGCTAGTATTACCCCTTAATCTTTTTTCATCTACTAGGAGTCTTGCCTTCGAAACTTCTTGTTTACTTGGTAGGTATCTGGTTAACCTTAACCAACCTACCAAGACTTCTAGTCTGCCAACTTTTATTGAACTTAACCAACCAAGTATCCTACTTGGACTTTCTCTTTGTACCAATTCCTATCGGACATCCTTTTTTGCTAATGTCTATTGGATTTCTTTATTTGCCAAATATCTGGTCATCTTGACTTATTGATTTCTCTAACTAACTTGTCAAGATTTCTATACCTACACATTTGATAAATATAAATCTACATCCATTCTAGATACAATTCGCGTACTTGAAATAAAAGTAATAAAAGTAGTAGAATAATTTGAGAAAGAAGTTGAATCATGACCTTTGCAAACTAAGTGATTAAGATTTGAACTTTTTTAGATGATATTATATCCAATAATAAAAATATACATGTCAAATTTATACCTTATTGATATACCCTACTCAAAATTCAATAGGAACAAAACATTTCATAAGGTAGTGTTGAAATCATGGTTTAAAATCTCGAGTCGTGTTGAGGTTTCAGTCCTGTACCAGAACGATATAACTTCGATACTGTATTGTACCGTGCCGATATAGTTTCGGTATTTTTTAAATATAAAATATATTAAATAAACATAGAAAATTTAATCTAAATATTTAAAAATATAAAATATAAAAAATATATTATATATATAAATATATATATATTAAATTAATGAAATAATTTTATTAGGCTTTAATTAAACCTATTTAAATAATCTCAATCATAGCTAGTAGTTAATTAAATTTATTAACCTAAGTATTTAATTAAAGCCTAAGTTAAAAACCTCCTCTCCTTGTTCCGAGACTACTGCTGGCATGCGCAACTCGCGCGACGTGTTCGGACGTGTCGCCAGGCTAGCGCGATGCGTTCAGTCGCATCGCCAAAATAGCGCAACGCGTTCGGATGCGTTGCCAAAATAGCGCGACGCGTCCAGACGAGTCGTCGGGCTCATGCGACGCATCTGGACTCGTCGCCAGACTCGTGCGACACATTCGGATTCGTTGTCGGGCTCGTGTGACGCGTTCAAACATGTCGCCGGGCTCGTGCGGCGCGTTAGGATGCGTCGTCGGGCTCGTGACGTATCTGGATGTGTCGTCGCCGGGCTCGTCGTGTCCAGACGCGTCGCCGGACCCGTACGACGCATCCGGATGCGTTGTGGCGTGCCGGCACCGTGTGCCAGTTCGCGGGCAGAACAAAATGTTTCGCCCATATTGGGTGAAATGGCTCGAGATTTTAATCCATGGTTGAAATAAGAACTGAATAATTAACATCTAGCATCTGGAACAACTTGACCATCAACATCTATTACTCAAATATTAATGAAAAATATTCTTTTTTAATTAATATATATTTATATTTAAAAATAAATCAGTACTAAATCCGTACCAGTACCATTTTGGTTAGAGATTGAGACGAGCAAGATTTTAAATCTTGATATGGACCATTTGAACAAAGAAAATCAATCAACTCTTCTAAAGGAAGGTGGAGCTTGCAAACCTCTTTAAAACTGGGAACATTTGATCAGAAGTTGGACCCCGAAATTATTAGATAAGACTAAGCCGGTCATACTATGGTTACTGTTTGTGCTGAAAGCTCTAATTGAAGCATCCTTTTAGCCACTCTGAATGTATGTACTCATGATTTCAATCAAGATTTCTTTTAATTATGGTAACAAGTTAGTAGTCTCTATTTACGTAGGCATTTTTTGCAACTTTGCTCTTCTCAAACCAGGTGTATTTGATGTAAATGAACTTTTAACTACTTTGTTAGTTGTATATGTGCGATAGAAGGCATCCTTGTTCTCTTACCACCTCATCCTTTTACATACTAAATAGAGAGAGAGAGAGATATTACGAAAGAGTTTATAAGATAATGAGAAATGAATATTATAATTTTGTGCTTGGGACGATGTATAACTATAAGGGTGCCTTTGGTTCAAGGTTATTGTTGATAATCTTGGTTATGTATCCAAGGTTATCAACAAAAACCTTGTTTGATTTAGTAATGAGCGATTCCTGATAATGGAGCATGCCCGCCATGTCAACAAATGAAGGATATAATCCGGAATCTGAAGTGTAAAGTTTTCCACGAATTCGGGGTTAACAAAAAAATTTCCCCAAAATTACCCTTCGATTTTTTGGCCCTCTTCGTTCCCCCGTTTCCTCCTCCCTTGTCGCGAAGAGAGCCCCCACCACATGCCCTTGCCCGTCGGTGATAAAGATGGAGAGGCTGGTGGCCTCAGGCGGCGCCGGCGGTGGGAGGAAAGATCCAACTAATGACAAGATCTCGAAGCAACCTTGCAACATCACTACCCCTCCAGCGCTTGACGACGACGATGACTGCCGGAGCGTCACGTTGGTGACGACCCCGCTGCCTTGAGGACCCACCCTCCCCTCTGCTGCTGGTGGGCGTAGGTGGTGAGAAGCAGAGGGAGAGGAGGGGAGGTGGAAAGCGCTGCGAGGAGGGGTCTACGATAGCGAGGGATGGGAGGGAGGAGCAGACGTGCGGGATGGGGGAAGAGAGGGGAAGGACGCGGCGGATTGATTCTACATGGTAGGCGGAGGCAGTGACGGCTATGCCACGGCGGCGATCCAAAGTAATGGTAAATCAGAAGAAGAAGAAGAGGAGGAAGCAAGGGTAAATCAGTAAAATGTTAAATTTGATTGTTGCATTACCTAAGTTGAACCAAACAACATTAGGTTATGTTTTATTCCCCATAACTTTGGTTATGTGATTACCAATACATAACCAAGGTTATGTATGATAACTTGAACCAAACGCACCCTAAGAGATTTTAGAAAAAAATTAATTGTGGAGTGGGAGAATATTTATAGGGAAATTTTATAATGTTTTTTTTAGTTTTTGTGGATATTTTGATAAATTCATAGGGCCGGGCTGGACTGCTTGTAACTCAGGCCCATTTCTACATCTATGTATACCTGGCTATGTGGCTCGGGTCCATTGCTTACATCTAGGTATAGAACATGTGTAGATGTCTTAATGGAAATATAATACTGTTGGGATTGTGTTATTTGGGAATTCTTTCATTTATTTGTTTTCCGTGCATTCTGTCATTTGCTGGTTGATTTTGCAGTGCCATCTTGGCTCACGAAGATAACTCAGAGAATATGCCAAAAGACAGGCTTGTTTCCATCTGCAATTAACCATGTGCTCATTAATGAATATCTACCAGATCAAGGAATTATGGTTAGTTTCTATGCCATAAAATTCTCTTACTATTGCATTGTTTTTCTTCTTGGTTTTTCTTTATTCGTAAAGCTTGTAAGGAGAACAACTAACCATTGTCACCTCAGCCACACCAAGATGGTCCTGCCTACTTCCCGGTGGTTGCAATTTTATCACTCGAGTCACCTATAACAATTGAGTTCACACCCCATCCAAGATCTAAGGACAAAAATTTGAGTGTTAGTGAAACAGCTATTGGTCAACAGGATAGTCCATCAATCAATTCAGACGAGCGTGACAGTTTGTCTATTCTTTTGATGCCTTGCAGTTTATTAATATTCAAAGATCATGCCTATACAGGTGAAACTTATTTGTTTCTTGAGATTGTGTTCTGTTGACTACAAGCTCTTTCTGCTGATTGATAATTTTTTTCTTCTTGGTTTTCATTTGATTGTTCAGATTATCTTCATGGAATACAAGATTCTGTATTACTCAATTTGGACAAGGCGAGAATTGTTTCATCCTGATTGTTTCGTACCATAATTACTAGGATTATGTTCTTGTTAATTATTGTTCAATTACATTCTTTAAAGTGGCTAACGCTTACGCAAAGTATTAGTTGAAGCTTATTGTGATTTTTGTTTCCCTATTGGTTTCAGGTTGTTAACACTGCACAAGTCATGGAACTAAAGGAGACAAAGTTGCTGCATGGTGACGTTAACATGTGCCAAAGTATCATGTTTAGCAGAACTTCAAAGAGAGTGTCATTAACTTGCCGCTTGGTGCTAAAAGTTCACAAGAATCTGTTCAAGTTTTAACATTATCACTTGTCAACAGAGTCGATCAATCATGTTTTTTGGTAAGGGGATTGTTCTATAACTTGAAGTGCTTTGTTTAGTGCCAAAGGGATAGAAAGGAGAAAGTAGAGTTTTGGGATTTGATACTGCTCCACCTATTTCACTTTTTCTTCATTGTCAATTGCAACCTTATTCTCTGCATGCCATTCTCTCCTTTACGGTACTCCCCTGTTCTCCGGTTGTCCTTTCTTTTTTACATGTCGACTGTTCAGGATATAGTTGAGTTGATTATCATATGATAGATTTATAAAATTGAACAAGGGTCGATTTTTGACGAAATTGATGAAAATATCCTCCCACATAATGATTTGTTTTAGTTTCTTGATTTATTCTCTTCTAATGATGTGTGACAATGATGAGGGGAGGGAGGGGGTGTGAAGATGATGGATTTTATCTTTTGTAAAATTCTCTACATGTCGACTCTCCTACTCTTCCTCATCCTCAGACAGCCAAAGGAGGTTGATCATTGGTCCTCCTCCATTTGTTTCTCCATAGTCCACGCAGCCACCCTAGGCTCCCGTCCTCAGATTCTTCCTACTGTCCTCTTTGTAGTCTCTTGTCAGTGTCCCCTTCCTCCTCTAGTTATTGACCATCCAGGACAATTAGATTTATCTTTTATGAATATTTTTTCTGAATTATGATTTGGAAAATTATCTATAATCAAACATCTTAAAGTGTTTAGTTATATAGCGTGTTGGATATTTTATATCCAATAACCCTTAAGCGGTTATAACTCACTATTTTGTCACTCAAGTCCAAACCAAACATGTTAAAGTGAACTAATTGATGTGTTATTGAGTTTACTTTTGGATGTCGATATTATATGTATAGATCCATTTATCTTAAACCCACTATCTATTATCATTAATGGGTTGATAATGGTTAGTGGGTATCAGGCTATATATAAGGTGTAATCCTTGTAGGGTTAGGGATGATTTTGACGATCCTTGCTTTCTCATTCGGTGAAGATATATGGTGCCGAAACCCTAACCCCTGTGGAAGATCGTGCTTCGACTTCGCTTTAGAATTTGGGGATAGCGCAGAGACGATGTCTCTGAATTCAAGTATGATTTAATTACAACATAAGGGTTTTCATATCTCGCTATAAATCTCTTTGGTTTTCCCATGTTTATATCAACTAAAAGAGCATAAAGATTATTATTTCTCTTTCAATTGGTATCATAGCAAATAGTTTTTTTGTCAGTTTTATGAAGAAAACAATTTGGTTTTGTCATCGGATTCCGAAAAAGTATTCGTTTTGCATTAGATTTCGATCTAATGTTGTAGATCAACACATATTTGTTGAAATCCATAAACAAAAATATTTGTTTTGTGTTTTTCTAGTATTTTCAGGCTTTTCCCACATAAATGACGACTGTTTTCGCCAAAATAAGATTTAGGGTTTTGGCCTCGGTGAACCCTAGGTTCAGTCGATCGAACCAAACCAAGGTTAAGTTGAACCAAATTGAACCTAGGCTCAGTTGACTAAACCCCAGGTTTAGTCGACCGAACTTCCGTTTATGCCTAGTCGCCCCAAAAAACACAAACTAAGTTCCAAGTCAACTGATTGTGGAAGAATTTAAAGAACAATGTCTCTGCATCTGTTTAAGTTGACTGTTGCATTTGTAACAATCGACAGCTGTTCCTGTTGACGTGCACACCATCATTTCAGGAATCTATTTAGGTACGGTGTTGCTTGATTGAACTAATGCTATCGCCAAAATGAAAACCATTAGGACAATTAAGTGCATTTTATGTAAATAGATGTATATTCATACTTAAATAATTGGTCCAAAGGAAAATTATTTTATGCCGGATATATGTTTAAGGTAGCTCGCATGTAAAGACGCATATTGTTGTGTCTATCTTGTGTATAATATGTTGGCCCAAAGGAAGACATGTTGTGTGACTAATTAAAGTAGTATGAGCATAATTTTAATTAATATAGCTCGTATACAGTGGTATATTATGTACATAATATGTCGACTTAAAAGAAGACATTCTGTGACCGACTAAGGTTAAATATGAGCTATAATATTTGAGTACCAATTAACAAATTATAAGTTAATCAAAAGTTGAACTCTAATTTTGTATTAGACATCTCAATAAAAGGAAACCCATTAACATGCTATTTAGTATACTTTAGCATATACTCTTTTTTTAAAATGAATATGTTTTATTTTTCTCTCTTTTCTTTTTAGTGAACTCAACATCCGCCAACATTAGTAACATCTCTGTGCTCACAAGCACAAATTTTGCCCAATGGAAGGAGCACATTAAGGTTGTCTTGTACTGCATGGATTTAGATTGTGCACTCAGGCATGATCGCTCCGTACCTTTGTCCAGTACTAGCACTACTGAAGAGATGGCTGTTTTGACAAGTGGGAGTGATCAAATCACATAGGTTTCTAAGCATTATGTGACTATCAATTCCGGAATCAATAAGGGGCTCAATATTTGATGACACTAATGTTAGCACCTTCTTAAATGATATAGCAAGCCAATTCACTTCAAATGAAAAAGTTGAGACATCTACGCTTTTGTCAAAGTTCATCTCAATGCAGTACAAAGGGAAGGAAAACATCATAGAGTACATTATAGAAATGTCCAATATGATAACAAGATTGAAAGCACTAAAATTGGAGATGTCCGAAGGTATGTTAGTGCACTTCATTTTGATATCTCTCCCTGTGTAGTTCATACCTTTTAAGATCAGTTACAATACTCAAAAAGAAAAATGGACATTAAATGAACTTATTACTCAATGTGTACAAGAGGATAAGAGATTAAAGCTAGAGACATTTGAAAGTGCATATGGTAACAACTACTCAGAGTAAGAGTAAGAAAAGGACAACAAATAAAGATAAGCAAATTGCAGATTCTGGAGTTTCAGACCATAAAGTGCAATTGAAAGAGGATAAATATCCAACCTGTTACTTTTGTAAGAAGAAAGGTCACGTGAAGAATGATTGCTCTAAATATGCCACTTGGCGTATAAAAAAGGTACACTTCTCAACTTTATTAGTTCTAAAGTCAAGCTAGCTTTAGTTCCTCATGACACTTGGTGGATTGATACTGGTGCTACTACTCACATTAGTGGTTGCAAAAGGTAAAACACTCACCCCCAGCCCCCAGCCCCCCGCCAATCCGTCCCAGTACTACTCACATCAGTGTCACTATGCAAGGTTGTCTTAGGAGTCAGCTGTCGCTTGATGGTGAAAGATATATCTATGTGAGAAATGACAAGAAGGTCAAAGTAGAAGCGATAGGTGTTTTTTAGCTTTCTTTAGAAAACAATGTCTATTTGAATTTAGAAGATACATTTATTGTACCATCTTTTCGACGAAATTTAATTTCTGTTTCTTGTTTGGACAAATCAGGTTATCATTGTTCATTTAGAAATGGAAAGTTTAGTATTTTTCTAAATTTAATATTGCTTGGCAGCTGTTCCTTAATTGATAAGCTATATAGATTAAACATCATATCTTCTACTAACAGTGAGAATGAAATAATACATAGTATAGGAACAAAGCGAAATTTGACTAACGAGAATTCATCCATGTGTAAGATCGAACTCGACGCTAGAGGAGGGGTGAATAGCGTTACGAATTTTACGAGTAGATATTTAAAAAAATAATTGAAATAGTTGAATCAATCAAAATAACACAATAGAAATAAATATAATTTAAAAACCGATTCAATCAAGTATAGCTAGACCAATGTAAGAATGCAAAAAGATTTAACTAAGATTAAGCATGCAAGCAGTTGACCAAACAAAATAGAAGTATAGACACGCACAATAATTATAAAATGTGATTCTTATTTCTAATTTCTCCTAGGTGGAGAAATATTATAAGAAAAAAAAACTAAAAAGTTAAGCACAAATTGCAACAAATAAGACAATACAAAAATAAATAAAAATGTTACTCTAGGTGTTGCCGATTGAAAATGAAGCACGGGTTATAGTGTGTCGCAGCACAGAAAGCGAGAGAGCACTATAGCACAAGAGACTAAATGAGTTGGATGTCTTTGAGCTCTGCCTCAAAACCCTTTTCATAGTACTAGTCTGGTCGCTAATGAGTTGGATGTCTTTGAGCTCTGTCTCGAAACCCTTTTTATAGTACTAGTCCGGTTGCTTGGAGCCTTCCCGGTCACCTATACAGGTGTTGACATGGCTATAACTTCTATCTGGTAGAAAATGGTAATGATGCTACTCGATCGGATGGGGGCTCCCTAGTCGCTTGTAGGGAGGGGGGGGGTCAAATCTGATCTTGACCGACCTCGCTCGGGTTGCCAATAATGTCACTGCTCGGTTACTTGAAAGCTTCTATGGTCGCTCGTACACTCTGATCACCTCGACCCAGCTACGGTCGCTTGGACCCTTCAACTTCACTCGTAGAGAGTTATCAGCAACCAGTCGCCCAGGACTCTTTTCGGTGGTCTGAAACCGTCGAACTTTCTTTTTTGCAGTTGTTACACATAACGAGTATGATGTAAAATATAAAGTTACTAACACTTTACCTTATTAGATTTTGACCCATTTAGTTTCGATTTCTAAGCAATCAGCTCTCAGCTGATTCCACACATTTGGACTTGCCTTGCTAAGTTATCAGACCTTTGACCTACTTGGACTTGTCTTACTAAGTTATCAAACTTCTGACCTACTTGGACTTTGTTTTGCCAAGTTATCAGACCTCTGACTTTCTTGAACTTGTCTTTCCAAGTTATCAAACTTCTGACCTACTTGGACTTTTCTTGCCAAGTTATCAAACTCTAACCTACTTGGACTTTGTCTTGCCAAGTAATCAGACCTTTGACCTACTTGGACTTATCTTACCAAGTTATTAGACCTCTGACTTGCTTGGACTTGATTCACTTAGCTCTCAGCTAGGAATTTCCTTACTTGGTTTCCAACCAAGACTTTAGCTGCCTAGCTTTACTCACTAGAGCTTTTCATTCACCTAGCTCTTAGTTAGAAATTTCACTGCTTGGTTCCCAACCAAGATTTTAGCTGACTAGCTTCACTCACTAGGATTTTTCACTGGTCAAGTTACTTGCACATGCACACTTGACACTAATTCGTTAGATTTCACCTTGCATAACTTTAACCTCAGTTATACATCAAAACATTGGGTTAAATGTTGTGCTCCCAACACTAACAATCTCCCCTTTTTGATAGTATGAAAACTAAGTTAAAATTAAAAAAAATAATCAAGAATAAATATCAGTTATTATATTCAATGTATGACAAAGAAATAGATATTAGTGCAATCATACATGAATATATCAATTAAAATTTGAACTACCCCTTGATTATAACTCCTTAATCAGAGATAATTTTTGAAAGTTATAATTTTTGAAAAAACATGTAATTAAAATTTTATTTTAAAACATTTAAATTGTAACCCCTTTTTCTTTCTTTTCTCTCCCTTTTTTTCATATATCAAAAGAAATGAGTTAAATAAGAAGAGAAAAATAGTAAATGAAATCATTTGTATTGAGATAAGTTAACTGTTAAAAGAAAGGATGCAAATATCAAGATAAGTAAATTGCAACGCATATAAATTCAAGACATAGTCAAATAAAGTTAACTCATCGGAATTAGTCTATATTGCACAACCCAAGTCTTCTTCGGAGTGTACTGAATTCAGTTTCTTCCAAGGGTTTTGTGAATATATATGCTATGTTAGATTTTGATTCAACATATTTGAGTTCAATGTCCCCATTTGATATGTGTTCTCTAACAAAATAATGTTTGATTTCTATATGTTTTGTTATGGAGTGATGTACAGGATTTTTATTTAAATTAATATAACTAATATTATCTATCAAAACTTGGACATTTTTGTAATCAAGTCCATAATCTTTGAGTGTATTCATCACCCATAGCAACATATTCAGCTTTAGTAGTAGATAGAGCTACACAATATTATTTTCTACTACTCCAACTAATTAAGGATTGTCCTAAAAATTGACAACCCCCACTAGTACTCTTTCTGTCTAACTTGCATACAGCATAGTTTGAATCAGTAAGCCCTACTAGGTCAAAACATTTAGCTCTTGGATACCATAGTCCAATATTTTGAGTCCCTTTTATGTATCTTAAAATTCTTTTAACTGCTGCTAGATGTGATTCTTAGCACATGATTGAAATCGTGCATACATACCTACTGAAAAGAGAATATTAGGTCGACTAGCAGTGAGGTATAAGAGTCCACCCATTGCACTTCTATAGTGCTTGGCATCTACACTTTTTTCACTCGGGTCATTATCTAATTTCATGTTTAAGGCCATTGGGGTTGTTAAGTTTTTAGAGTTTTCCATTCCAAACCTTTTAACTAGATCGTTACCATATTTGGTTTGATACACATAGATACCTTCCCTAGTTTGTTTGACTTGTAATCCTAAAAAGTAGTTGAGTTCCCCTACTAAATTTATTTAAAATTCGCTTTCCATGGTGATTTTGAAGTCTTTTATAAACAAACTATTTGTTGACCGAAAAATAATATCATCTACATATAGTTAAGCAATAGAAATGTCTTTAGCATGAGTTTTGATGAAGAGAGTTGGATCAACTTTGCCTTGTCTAAATCCTTTAGAAATTAAGTAAGTAGATAACCTTTCATACTAGGCTCTAGAAGCTTATTTAAGTCCATACAGTTCCCTTTTAAGTTTGAGTACATGATTAGGTTTTTCTAAGTTTTCAAATCCGGATGGTTGAGTTACATAAACTTCTTCCTTGATAACATCATTTAAGAATGTTGATTTTACATCCATCTGAAATAATTTGAATCCTTTATGAGCGGCAAACATTAATAACATCCTAATTGATTAAAGTATGACATAGGGGCAGAAGTCTCGTCGTAGTATAATCCTTCTACTTGACTAAAACCTTGAGCTACAAGATGTTCTTTGTTTATGCAAATTTCACTTTTTTCATTTAATTTATTCTTAAACACCCAATATATTCCTACAATAGATTTGTCACTTGGTTTAGGAACTAAGTCCCAAATTTGATTTCGATCAAATTGGGCTAACTCTTTTTGCATAGCTATAATCCAATCTGAATCAAGTAGGACTTCATATATGTTATTTGGCTCTATTTTTGATATCAAGGATATTTGATTTAGATTTTGATGACTAGACCTAGTTCAAACTCATAAGTTTGGATTTTCTATAATTTGTTCAATTGGATGATTAATGTTGGTCCTAGTTGTCCTTATAGTTTGATCTTCGATTTATTTTCGAGGTTGATCTTTTTCTGACTCATGTCTAATCTTGTTTGATTTTTCAACCAATTGATGGGATTATTTAGTCTTAGTTAAGTCTTCTTCATTAAAGGTTACATTTGAGATTTCTTCAATTTTAAGGGTTTTCTTATTATAGATTCTATATCTTCTACTATTCATTGCATACCCTACAAAAATTCCTTCATCAATCTTACTTATAAATTTTGGTAGAATATCTTTTGTATTTAGGATATATGCTTTGCATCCAAAAACTCTAAAATATTTTATTGAGGGTGTTTTATTAAAAAATAATTCACAGGGTGTTTTTTTACTGAATTTTATTAACATGAATTTAATTTTGAACATAATAAGCTGCATTGATTGCTTCTACCCATAAGTAGTTTGGTAGATTAAACTCATTTAGCATGGTTATAGTAGCTCAGGGTTCAGTTCTTTCTTTCAACTAAGTTATTTTGTTAAGGAATTCTTGGGCATAAAAATTCATATTTGTAACCGTTATCTAGATAAAATTTTGAAAATGTGTGATTATCAAATTCTCCTCCATGGTTACTTTTAATTTTCTTAACCTTAGTATTCATTTCATTTTCTGCTTGTTTAATGAATTGAGTTAATTTATCTAAGGTTTCATCTTTATGTCTTAAAAAAAGGTCCAGGTGAATTTTAAGAATTAATCAATAATTACTGGATAGTATTGACTTCTATTTAATGATTTAACTTTGTTGCTTTCAAATAAGTCCATATGAATTCTTTCTAGAATATGAGTT
>JBBUKS010000021.1:2945023-2961068 GCA_038050645.1 Hedychium gardnerianum
CGGAGAAGGCCACCGAGCCCAGCACCACCTTCGATACCGCCGGCACCTCCGCCACCGTCATGACTTCAATTCTGCACAAAGCCTTGCTCACTTGTTCTGCACCAGCTCATGACTTCAAATACACTGGATCGTAATTGTTCGCTTTAGCCATAAACTTTTAATCTTTTCGCATAATCTCTCAACTAAAAAATTATTAAAAGATACATTTTCAAAATGACACTAATTCAAACTATCGTTAAAATCCTCTTTTTATTATTTTTCAGTTAAAAGCAAAATTTAATATTAAAAATATATGATAAATAAATAATTAATTACGACAATCTCGGATGCTTCACACGATTAATTTTATAATTATCTATAAAAAGATAAATTAAATAATCGAAATGAGTTTTATGTGAAAAAGTATATTATTAATTTTTATCGAGATTTTGATCTTTATTTAACTATAATAATTTTATCTTAGATGACCAATTCAGTCATGGAGGCGGATAAATAAATAATTAAAAATAATTAATTAGATAATATTAAATTTAAAATTATTAATTTTATATTATAAAAATTTTTCATCAAATGTTAGGATAAATTGAAAAATATTCATGACGGAGGGCTGATAAATTTAACATTTTTTAATTGTATGTTTTATTTAGAGATTTTTTTTTATAATTAAAAATCGAATCGTAATTTAATATTCTTTATAGTTTGGAGACGGATACTTAAACAATTAAGTAAAGATGAGAGGGGGTAAATGAAACTGTCTCCGACTTGAATTTATGGAAGTGGCGGTGATTGAGGATGACTGAGAGCTGGACACGTGTTCAGTCCAAATGAAATTAAGCTTCTTGTGGACGAGGCCGCTTCCTTCTCACATGCACCTTTGATAACGAGGAGAAAATTTACAACTCGCTTTGATTTTCTTTTTTCCTTTTTTTCCGTTGACTTGCTTATTGTCATCCGGCCTCTTAGAAAATTAATTTACTTACCAACTAATTGAACAGTGACAGAATGGGATTATTTGAACGCACGTGACCTTGAATCCCGGCAAAAGTAATGAATATATCCTTTTAGATAATATCTTTTTTTAATTTTTTTTAATAATATGAAATAGTCACGTAAAGGAGATACTAGAGGGATGAATTTTATCTTGTATGGAATGGATGAGATTATTTGACCCTCACGGGCTGACGGATTGGTTCATATAAGGGTATTATTATTAATAAGTCTGAAGTCGATTTTCAATTGATATGAAATGTCTCATTAATTACTTCAATCTTTCCTTATATGCGTTGTTGTTGTTGGGCGAAGTCTCCCTGATTTATTTTTCTTCTAGATAGTAGGGATCACCTTGGAGGGGTCGTCGAGGTGACAATTTCAACTTTTGATATTAGTGGATGAGATTATTTAATCAAGTAAGAGTCAAATCTCGATAAAAGCCGTGGATATATCATTAAACATGGTGATCCATTTTTATTTTTATTGAATTAATGGGATTATTTGAGCTCCGAGGGCATGACTGAGTTGGTCATCATGTAGAAAATTTATTGAATTCAAACAAGAATCGAATCCCGATAAAAATCTGAATTTACCCTCTCACATGAGACCAATTTTGATTTTTTAAATTATTCTCTTTTAATAATATGAGATTATTTGAGCCCTCAAGGCATGATAGAATTGTCACTATGTGATAGAATTGCCGTCAATAAGTAAGTATCAAATTTCGATAAAAATAATGGATATATCCTCTCATACGGGATCCGCTTTGATTTATCCGATGACTATAGGGCTAGTCATGTGTAGCAGTCGGGTCATCGTATAACCGTTTGCCGTCGATGGATGAGATTATTTGAATACTGATGCGAGTATGTGTAAATATTAATCCGTGTTGAACTATTCAAAGGTTTGGAATTAGAATTAATTTCTCAAATTTGCCGGTAAAAGAATTACTCAATAAATCAAAGTTAATTAATGATTGTCCTCACGGGATGAACGGGTGGTTAGTACATGGAGTGTTGTCATCATAAGATTTAAGAGTCAAATCCTGACTAGTAGTCAGCAGGTTCTTATCCTCTCCCATGTACTAGTCACTGTTCGGACTAATTAGACTGACCCCGTGATTTATCTCATCCGTATTGATCTTGAGACGGACTGACGGAAGCGTTGAGGCGAGCGTTTCGCCTTTTTACCACCATGCAATATTAATGATTAATTACAATATTAATGATTAATTAATATCTACCACATTAACTTTGATTAATTGAATAATTAATCAATTAATTCATATTTACAACAAATTTAATTAATTTAATAATTAATCAATTAATTTATATTTACAACAAATTTAATTAAATTAATCAATTAATTTATATTTGCAACAAATTTAATTAATTTGATTAATTGAATAATTAATCAATTAAATGCTGAAAAGACACCCTATGTCTTTTCACTTTTGGAAGAAATCCTTCAATTTTTTAAAGTAATCCTTGGTCCCTATAAAAGGAACCACTCTTTTGATTTAAATCTCTTAATTTCAAGTTGTGAAATCTCTTGAGCTCTCTCCTCTCTCCTCTCTCCTCTCTCTTCTCTTAAGAGTTTCAAGATTTTGAAAGTTTATCGGAGCGAAATTTAGAGCGCTCCTATTTCAAGACGTAGGTTGTTAATTATATCTTAGGCGATGATTGTCGATAAACCGTAAATACCTGGGTGGCGCAATATCTGTTGGTGCGATGGAAGCAGTTTGGATTGCATAAGGAGAGGGGTGAATAACATACCTACAATTAAAAATGATATTTATCTTGCTAATGACTTAGTAAGGATATGTGTTAAGCGATAAAAACAAGCAAACATAACGATAAGGGGACATAGAGATTTACTTAGTCCACAACCCCTTGTGTTGCTACGTCCAAGTCCTTATACACAGTTTAGTGCATATTCACTAACCTTCTCCTCTTTAGTAAAGTGCCGGAAGCGGAGAAGTCTCTTACAACGAGCAAGTATAAGACGAAAGACAACAATGAAGTTTAACAGAAATTTAAAGCATTGGTCGTGGTTGTGTGCTCTTCAACTGAGTCTCTCACCTTTTTTTATAGCCTCTACTCGAGATGCTGATGTGGCACGTTCAATTGACTGGATAGGTCATTCGGTCGACCGAAAATTGATGATGTGACAGATAAGGCTCATCCACTCAACGGTCATTTCTCATCCCTTTACTGATGTGACATCAATTCGGTCGACCTTATCACTCACTGGTCGATCGAAACTTGATCAACTTTGGATGATTTTTTTGGATTTGCTGCCATGTGTCCTCTGGTCGCTTGATCTGATTACATCGGATCAACTTCCACGTGGCTTTTGGTCACCCGATCCTATTGTTTGGTTGACCGATCCATCTCCATCGATATCCTATAAACAAATAACATTTCTTTGTTCATTTGGTTGACTAAACCGTTGGTCCGGTCGACTAGAAACCATTTTTCGATCGCCCAAACTTCTTGACTTAGCTGACTTCGCCTGAGTCCGCTTAGAGTTGAGTCTACTCTCATCCGGTTATATTTCACTCAACTATTTTCTCACTAGCTTACCTTGTGCATGTTTCCTCTCGACTTCTTGTTCCTCGGATGCCAGAGAATTCTTTCGCAGCTTCTCGTTCCCCAGATGCACAGATCCCGTCAGTTCCTTCCCGTGCCATCTTTCATGCTCGCTTGCGTCTTCTACTAAGGTCTGCCATCACCGATGCTCCTTGTCCTTTCTGGTCCCTCAGGTGTCCCATATCACCTTTCACCGTACTTCTTCGGAACTTGAGTCATCGGGTACCTATGTGGTTCTCTTAAGTTCCTGTACACTTAGACACATAAGTTAGTGACACAAGCAAAACCTAACTTAGACTAGTTTGACAACATATCAAAATAGTCGTGGTTCAAACCACTTGGGGTTTTAAACATATCGTCATGAGGAAAGAAGACCTAACTTTTACTTCGACCTAATACTCTTATCTGTAGGGATAAGCTTACTTGAAGGAGTGTGTCAATATCTAAAGGGATAACTCGACGATTGACGAGATTAAATCAGTAATGATGATACTAAAAAGGGTACATCTAATACCCGAAGGGGTGCTTCGATAATTGAAAGAGTGTGTCGAGAGTATAAATGGGACAAGGTCCACGTCAACATATCGAGCTCCACTGGTTTGAGTTGTCGACTTGTCATTAAGCTGACTGACTGGACTTAGTTGTTGGATCAACACCGCCTATCCATCCATCCAACTCCAACAATCTTAAGACAATATTTGCGGTTATGATGATCGTGGGTCTCACTCATATTGGAGATAAATCGGAGAAATTCTCCATAACCATCTCCAAGCAATGACAGTGAAAGATATTGTATTTCTTGAAGAAAATATACCTTGTAAGGTAATTATCAAAACATGCCCTAGCGCATCTGAAGGTGAACCTTAAATGATGGGAGAGTTATTCACAAGGAAGAACTGAATCTTCCTATTCAAGAACCATACCTTAAAGGGATGGATGACAAAACTATACCATGGGTATAGTGTAACAATGATGGTCAAGGTTTTGTGGGGGATTGGGCTAAAATCACAAAGTTGAAGATAGTGACTTGAAATTATCCAAAAAGAGGGCTAATGAAAGGCTTCAGATAGAAGCTCAAGCACACTTGATTGAATCTAATTCAATGAGACCTAAGTGGAATCAAAATAGATGAATTAGAAGGATTACATCACATGTGTTGCAATTGACTAAGAAATTGAGTCTAACTCCTGCTCGACGAGATTGGAAGACCAAGGGATATATACTTCTTGAGTCGAGTGTCTCTTGAAGAATAAATACAATCTTGGTCAGCACTCCAATCAGATGACCGCAACTTTGGATCAATGAGCTTGGAAGACCAAGGAATGTATACAAGGTAATTGCAGAAAATGCATTGATATGTGCCAATATATATGATACATTATAGTATCTAAGAAGTTATGAGAAGGGCACTAGTGTAAAATGGTAAGTCTTGAAAAGACTTAATACCATTAAAGCAGTAGATCTCTAGTGGTGAAATTTCCATTAAATATGAAAAATTTTACGGATCCACTAGTTAAAAAATGTTTACTGAGAGATCAACTATACTGCATGTCTAGGGGAATGAGTCTAAAACTCAACATTTAAATCGAGTAGTAGTAACCCAACCATGCTGACCGACGATCCCAAGATCATGGTTCAAAAGGGACGACTAAGCTACAAGATTCGAGGCACCTAGGAGTAATTACTCCAACTCATTCCTGGAGACAAAAAGTGCGACCTGTAAAATGAGTAAAGGATGAACAAAAGTTCTTAATGATTCCTATATTATACTGCAAAGGGTATAATAGGGTATTACAGGATACTCTTAATAGGAGATCACCTATATAAGTGTGAAGACGGGCCGCTTCAATGAAATATTTGTGAATCCTAAGCTTTGTTCATGGCCAAAACAGACACGATAGAGAACCGGTAGAAGCCTAGGGGGCTATTGTGTGGGTATGATTGTCTTGGTTTACACCAATGGCTGAACAATTCAAGACATAGTTCATTGAGCGGCCAAGTAAATTTGATCGTATTCCACTACGGAGGGTTCAAAGCCACAAGCTACCTCTCCTGATGCGATAGTCTTCCGATGAAACTCTTGTTTGACACTTGAAACTTATCCATAATTTCCATTCATGTGGGGGATTGTTAGAAAATTGATTTTGGTAACCAATAAATTAAATAGGGATATGATGGCTATTTCGTGAATAGACCGGCATAAACCAATTTCTCGAGTGAATGAGAAATTAATGTCTAATGAAGGGTTGGTCCGGTATGATCGAACGCAAGCTGGGTTCATGGATGGGATTACATGAACGCTAACTCGAGTATGCGTGAATATCAATTCATATGGAATCATTGAAGAGTGTGAAATTAGAATTAATTTGATTGATTGATTAATTAATTGATTGTTAAAAGATTAATTGTGATTGTAATATTAATTAATATTTATAATGATTAATTAAATAATTAATCAGATTAATCATAGATATAACATTAATAAATTAATTAATGTTATTTGATTAATTGAATCAATTAATGATAATTGATAATGTTTAAGTGAAAAGAAACATCCCATGTCTTTTCACCTCTTGGAAGAAACTCTTCACCCTTTGAGAGTAACCCTTCATCACTATAAAAGAAACCTCATTCCTTCCACTCAAATCACTCTATTCTCAAGATGTGAATTATCCTCTTGAGTTCACTTCTCTCTCTCCTCTCTTAAGAGTTCCAAGGCTTCGAAAGTTCAACAGGGCTCGAAATTTGGATTGCTCCTATTTCAAGACGTAAGTCGTTGTATCTTAGGAGACGATTATCGATAAATCATAAGCACCTAGGCAGGGCAATATCGTTTAAGGAAAGAAGGCCTAGCCTTCACCTAGACTTTAACACTCTTATCTGTAGGGATAAGCTTACCTGAAGGGGTGTGTTGATATCCGAGGGGATACTCGACGACCGACGAGATTAAGTCGGCAACGACAATATCAAAAATGGTATGTTTATTACCCGAAGGGGTGCCTCGATAACCGAAAGGGTGTGTCGAGAGTATAAACGGGACAAGATCCACGCTACCATATCGAGCTCCACCAATTCGAGCCGACGACTCATTTGTCGAGCCGATTAACTAGAGTCAACCGTTGGATCAACAACGCCAATTCCATCCATATAAATTTCCAACATAGACTCATAGCAATAAAATTACTCATAGTAATAAAATTACATTTATTTATCTTCCCTAACAATGCCCGTGAAAATGTCAAGTTGAATAACTCAAGATAACTGAATGTTAAGAGTTTTTGATTCAAGACATTATTATCAATTTGTGTTCTTTGACACAGGTTCACACGATCCCAAGACTCAGACGTTATTAGATGACTCAGATTCATCAAGGATTGAATAAGAAATCTGGCCTCATTCTTCATATGTGGAACCGCCACATTAACGGCCCCCCTACAACTGCCCCACGCCGTAAGGAGGGGTTAAGCAGGAGCCCAGATGGTAAGTGCATGGCGGAAACTCTGCGGCGGTGAAACCTTGGGATCGAACCCTGCCCATTTGAACTATTTTTTATGCGCTTGCCAGCTGCGGCTTTCCTACATACAATGGACCATTGTATCAGGGATAGCTTACAAGAGCTCATTTGTTTCAAACCATTCCATTGAGTTGTATCCTGAAGAGTGAGGCCAGAAATAGAAAATTCATGTATACAATTCCAGGTTTGATATAAGCTATTCCTGACAGAAGCCTTTGCATGAGGCAAATCTCAAAATGGTTTTATTGCAAAAGAAACCTCGCTTAGCCTACATGTAGTTTGTTACTTTCCATGATCAACTCAGTGTCAGAAAGTAGTGTTTATCTTGTACTCGTACACTATTTCCTTAAAAAGGGGGAAAATCACCTTAAGGAAACCTTTTAGTGTTCTAAGTGAAATAAATGTTGGTGATAGAAAACAGATAATTTTCACTAGCTTAATCAATTTCATAAAGAGTGAAATAAATTGTTGTCATGGATGCTATTTAATAAGTTGGTAACGGTCATGGAAAATGAATACCAGAAAGTTACGTTTTCAATTACTAACATGGGAGACTACTTCATTAACTTCTTGTGCAGTTTGAGACTGAGAGGCTTCACCTGCATATACAATTTCCACGCCACATGTGAACATTTGTTCAAACATTAAAATTTTAGTATGAATAAAATAATAAGAAAAGACATCTTTTTATGTCTTATTTAATCATGTGTATAACTATTCATTTTTTATGCTTACTTAAATCATTAGTATTTCACTATTAGTTTCATCCACACATAGATTCAATCTATTTAATAATAATCAAGTTTCATCCACACTTAGATTCAATCTATCTTATAATAATCAAGTACCATCCATAGATTCAATCTATCTAACATCAATCAACTGCTAATGCAATTTTAAAAAGAAGTATCATCAGTAAAAATGACTATAGCTAAAAAGTAAGTCCGCCTATCAGGTTGTATTTTTTAAGTAAATAAAATTAAAATGTATTATTCTTTATGAATTCTTAGGATAGACAGCCTATGTTAAAAAAAAAATGTCAAAAATCATATGGCAATGGATCTCAGTAGATATTTAATTGAAGAATGAGATTCATATAACAAAAATAGCTGGGTTCATGGTTTGTAATCAGTGTTGTAAGGTTATTGAAAAAAAAATCTAAAACAAATAAATTGTTTCATACATATAGAAAAAATGGCATTTCCATCAGATTTGTGCTTACTAACATGTTATATTAATAATACCACATAATGCCTTTTACTTTAATATTAGTATTATACAAAACATTAGTAATTAGGAAACATGTTGCAAAATGAATATTATGTGAATTATATAAGACATTTGATAGAGATTGGATAAATAATATCTTTTTTCATTATTCTCAATGATAGTATACAAATCATATGTGTATACTTTTATTACAACATATTAGCAGCCCCATTTATTGTTGTTTGATACCCTTCTATATCTTGTCAAGAACTAATGGTTGTTATGAAAGGAGATGTATCAGTCTCAACTAGGCATCAGAGTATGAGTTTCTAGTGCACTCTTGCGCTGGTTATGGTCCATTTATGCAGATTGTAGGCCAACTATGGACTATCCAATTTCTAGTGCAGACTGATAACAATGAACATATTCAACCCACAGTTAATGAATCAATTTTAGAATAATTATATTGTATAAATTGTTGAAGGCAAAGAAGGTGATAAAGAATTGCAAATCTCGCTCTCGTGAAAACCATATAAGCTAATAAATAAGAAATTTAAAAGAATACTAAATCAAATTATCACATAAGGCCTTAGGCTGCACTGCATTTTATGAAAAGGAAAAAAGGACATAAGATGAATGCAAAGTAACATATCCTTCCATTACCTAGAATATCAAAAATATATATTCCCTATTGGTCCCTTTTTGTTATAGAAGAAGTCCAGAAATTCCTCAAACAAATCGACACAGTAGAGAACTATTTTTTGGAAGAAAGGCATAGTTATGAGAAACGAAATATTATACAAGAAGATAGAACATAGCCTTTCAGCGACATCCTGAACCTTATTAATGTTATTACAATTATCCAAAGTAAACAATTAAATATACTAACATTAAAAGAGAAAATTGTGATTTTAAACACAATACTATCAACATAGATATGGAAAACTCAGGTAAATAAACTCTGCAACTTTAAACAACAGTATCCTGATCAATATATAAACATGCGTCTTTTTTCCTATGACAATGTTAGCCGGTCATTTATTTCGATCACTGAATTGGTCGAAAACAATAAGATATGCCATGTTTAACATGAGATGAAACGCGGAGCAGAACCAAAACCTTAGATGGACATAAAAAAAAAAAAATCAAATTCAGGTACCAACTGAAAAATGAAAAACAGTAAAACGGGAAAAATGAGAAGGAAGGATCATTTCCTCCAACCTGGATCTCCTTCAGACATCCGTGCGATGAGACACTTCCAGAACCACGAGGAGAAAAGTCTGGAAGCGCTGCTGGCGATAAACCGCGAGGCAGGATAGCTTCGCTCTGCCTCGTGGCGATTCTTGGAGCGAATTCCGCGCAAGCAAGGAAGGAAAAGTAGGCGAGCAGGCGACGAGAAAGGTAGACATACAAAGAAGATTTGGGCCAAAACGTACTAAAGTAAGTCCATTTTGTATTACAAACTATTAGCTACAGTGAAATTTTACTCACGTGTGGTAAAAGTTAATAACACTGATATTCCTTCCTGTTTCACCCCCAAAGCCTATAAAAAGATGATAAATTATGATATCGAGCTGTTTTTTAGTAGAAGAAATTTATTCCGTAAGAGAATCAGGAGATTCAAATCTTACTTTCGTGTGATAATTTTATCATCCGAATAATAACTCCGTTATAATTATAGTTATAATCATAGAGATAACAAGTTTCGAATCTTACACATGATTTAATAAAGAATGACTCCCTTGCAACGAGAATAAGAGATAGAATGAATTCCTATATAATAAGAGTTTGAATTTTGTATAGGACATACCCTTAGTGTTCGAATTACTCATTATGTTAGGTCCATGATTCAATTGAGCTTTCCAATTTATGTGGCTAATAGAAAATTTTCATAGAATTGAATCTGTTATCTTTAAAATTAAACACGTAGATTATAAAAAAAACAACAAAATAAATAAAAGATGATTCCATACTTAATAGGTTTCTAATATTATAAATAGTTGAAATAAAATAATCTCACAAATTTCATTACAAACGACCCACCGGATATGTCCGAAATGAGCTTATCATTTGAATGTTAGATTTAGTTTTATATATACAATTTCATCATCCATTATTCTTTCTTTGTTTGAGACTTTTGTACACCGTCACTATACTCATTTACATCAATCCTCACACACAATTTCTTACAAAACCCCTCAAACATCTTCTTCAAATTGTAGCGAGCAAAAACGGATGTCCTGAATTCAATCTTGTCTTTAATTTCATCGACTCCAAAAGAGTGTTGTGAGGCTAATCTGGGCAATGTCACACATAGAAGCCCATTGTCCATGTCAAATGTGGCTCGAATGTTCTCGATATCGCAATGTTTTGGGACGAGCAAGTGCTTGTTGAATCGAGTCAATTGGCCGCCTTCAATGTACCGCTCACCCTTAATCTTTAGTCTTTGGCGAGTATCCACAAGAATGTTCAATTGTTCCTTCTTGAATCCTACAATTCAAACAAAAAATCCATGAATACATTACCAAAACACAACAAATAAGAATGGTTCTTTCAGACATTACCCGGGATATCGACAATTAGGAACTTGCTACTCTCATCCTGAGACCAAGTGCACTGGGGGTCGAAATCCAAGTACTTGAGAGGCGGCATTGTGGTCGATTGCACCATCATTTCCATTCGACCTAAATGTGTTTTCCTCCCAAATCCCTTTGTTTGCTGGGTTTTTATACCTTTTTACTTGCTTTAAGCATTGGGTCAGGACCATTTCCCACATTGCCAAGCTTCACATCACCCTGTTTGTGGGAAAAGCAGGGTTCCTTGCTGAACTGACGCTCCAAGCTAAGGATGGCAGACTAATACAATAACATCGTACAAGGTTCCGTTCTTTCTTTAACAGCAATTGTAAGTCTAGCTATATAATGTCGGACAATATTCCATCATAATCTATTGGATATTATTGTCGGAGTTACAAGGAGAATTCACTTTTGTCTTGAGTTGGTAATCTCAAGTTATTAATCTTGGTTGATTAGGCTGAGCTATTGAATTATCCGAGCACGAGTGAGACGTCGCTGGAAAAAGCCGAGTGCTCCCGAGTGCCGCGAGATCCAAGCAACTTGAGTGTTTCCTGAGTCTGAGTGGGAAGCAGAGTGCCCCTGAGCAGGTTGCCAAGTTGAGACGCTGAGTCGCTAAGTGCTAAACCGCCCAACTTGTCGAGTCGCCAAGTGTCGAGCTGCCCGAATCCGAGTTGATTGAGTTGTCGAATTGGCCGAGTCGCTGAGCGGGAGGTCGAGCTGCCGAGTCAGGCAAGTTGTCAAGTCATCAAGTAGGAGGCTAAATCGAGTCTTCAAGTGCTGAGTCGGGACGTGCCACCAAGTCGCCCGAGCGACCAAGTCCGAGTGAGAAAAGATCAGATGTCGAGACTTGTGTTCGACGCAATTTCCTTAAAAATAAATTTGTCTCCTTCGATAGTACTTCAAAGTTACGATGAAAGTCTATTTCATAAGATACAATGGTAGATTGCGATAATCACCCAACACGGATTGGTCGAGGTGAATTCAACTTATACCCGGATGTATCCTATCACGAGTAAAACTGTAAGCGGGCGGGGTGCACAACAAAGAGAAGAAATGAGGGAAAGATGTTGGAAGTGGGATAAATGGGAGGCATGGGCACTTACCGAAATTGCCCATATACCTCACTAGGCTTTTCATTATTGTGTCGAAGAGAAAAGAAGACTGTGTGCTTTTTCTTCTTCCTTTTTATACTGCGTGTGTGGAGTTCTTCCAAGAAAACATCTAAATTAGGAGATTTTAGTTCGTGGAACTTGCGTGGACGTTCTTGATTGTGATATTTTGGCGACGGGCGAGTTCTCCATCCAATTTCGATCCCAAGCACTAAAAAGCTACAGTGTTGTGATTTCATTGTCGCCGGGCGTAGAGCAGTGAGTGGGAAACCAGGATGTCAGCGACCCCGTCGCGCGTCGGCGACCGCGTCGCGGGCGAGTGACTGAGCCATGGGCCGACAATTGCATTAGTCGCGGCAGAAAACGTGACCTGCGGGCGCCGACGACCACGTCGGATATCTAGCGATCGATGTCTGTGGCTAGCAAGCATCGGCGATCACGTTAGGAGCCGACAATCGATAGCCGTCATCGCCAACTATGTTCGCTGTGGTAGAGAGGTAGAGAAATCACGGTGGCGAGAGAAAAAAACGAATGAAAATTTTAATTTTAATTAATCAAACAAAAAGAAAAGAAGACGAACAATTTGATTTTAATAAACTAAAAATAAAATATAAAAAAAATATTTTTCTTTTTCTATTTTTAATGCATGTGGGCTTTATAAAAATAAAGAAAAAAGTTGAGAAAAAATAGAATTGGTCTGATTCAAATTAATTGATTTGAATTAGATTAATTTAATTTAATTAGACTCTGATTTAAATTATTAGTTAATTTAATTAGATTAATTTAGTTTAAATCAAAATTGGTCTGATTCAAATTGATTCGTTTAATTATATTGGGCCAGAATTGATTGAATGAACCTTGGTTTGATCAATAAGTTTAAGTTTGACTTAAATGAACTTAGGTTAAATAATAACAATACAAATGTATAAGAGATCTCTGTCCAATTAGATTAGTTCTAATGAGGACAATGAACCAAACTAATGTTGAGGATTTGATTTTTCAAATTAACTGTAGACTAGTTGAATGACATAGTAATAATTAATCGACTGACCCAATGTGACAGTCGACTGGAGTTCCTCAAATAAAGAAAATTTATTTTTCTTATTACTTAAGTATTCTGTGTATTGGTTCTATGCATATGTGTGAATTAAATTTAATCAATTTTATTACTGGTTTGTCAGTTTTGTACTGACATTATTATTTTCAATTCCAGATGTCATGGATAATATACATGATGACTCGACGTGATGTACGATAGAATGAGACGATGGAGGCGATCCAAAAGATAGAGTATGACTAGATTTACAGAGTTAAAGGACACATTGAAGGTTTGATCGATTATTCTAAAAACTCGAGAAGGAAGATTTTTCAATCCTGGATAATTACAAGATCTGGGCTTTGATTCGATCATTGTCGGGGCATCCCAAGGAGGTTGCACACCATGTATGGGGGCGCTATGAAGGGTGCATCTGATATGTAGAGTTGTGTATAGAGCTACTTACCATGTGGATCAGGAGGATCTAAAAGTGGATCCGAGTATGGATTCAACAGAGTCTGAGATTGTCCTAGCTGAGCCTAATAACATAGGGATTGTGTTGACCACTACACTAGTGTTTGTCCTAGTGGGAATGATACTAGCTTATCTAGTTTATTAGAGTTCTATTGTTGTTACTATCGTTATGTATGAACAATATTTGTCCATTTAATTTATGAGAGTCATGTAGTAGATACTGTTGTTATGTACGAATAATGTTATTTTATGAAAAAGTTATGTTATGTGTTAACAAACTATGAAAATATTATGTTATGTGTTAACAAACTTGAAAAATATTATGTTATGTGTTAACAGTTAAAAAATTTATTATGAGTTAATAACATGTTTATTATAAATGATATGTTCACTTGTTCTAAATTTAATGGATTATATGTAATATAATTGATCAATATTGATTAGATTGGATCATACAAATGATGAGTGAAAACGCAGTTACCACTTGATTTTGTAAACCAACTTAAATTTATATTGAGTCAATCATAAATTACATACATATGAATTATACTGAATAGCTAAATAATATGTTTATTTATGATAGATTATGACTACTAAGAATATCATAGCTGAACTCAATAAGGGAGAGAAACTGTATGGGGATAACTACAAAATATGACACTTTAAGATAAAGTATGTACTTGAGAAACAAGAAGTTCTAAAGGTTGTAAATCAGATCCTGGAAGAATATGTTGATGGTTACACAGCCCAACATAAACGTGATCTTGATGCCTATAAGACATGGAAGAAAAATGACTCTACTGTTAAGGAAATATTGATTAGTTCAATGGTAGATTACCTAGTATTTGAGTATGAGTCATTACCATCAACTCATGTCATTTGGGTTGCCCTAAGAGATAAATATAGTGGAGTTAGCTTAAGCAAGCATTGTCAGCTAACAATAAAGTTTGGCAGCTAGAAAAAAATGCCCGAATGTCTCCATGGCCCAACATTTGAGGGAAATGGTGAATATGATTTAAAAGCTAAAGACTGTTGGTCATGAGTTGACTGATGAACAACAGATTCAGGCAGTAATATGTTTCCTTCCTGATTCTTAGGAAACGATGAAATAGAATCTTACACACAGTGAAAGTATCAAGACTTTCACTGATGTCTCACGCCATATTAAACTTGAGATGGAGAGAATTGAATCCACAAGGATTTTTGGACAAGCTTTTGTAGATGAATGTTCTATTAGAGCATCTGGATCTAAGAATAAGAAAAGATTGTTCAAGAAAGGAAAGAGAAAGGGAAAAGAAGATGGAGCTGCTGTTGGGCTGGACCAAATAAGAAGAAGTTCATGGGGAAGAAGCATGGACATAAACCTAAAAGTAAGCTAACTTGCTATAACTGTGGCAAGAAGGGTCACTTTGCTCGGGAATGTACTGAGCCAAAAAAGGTAGATCTATGTTTATCTTCTTTTCATGAGCATTACGTTGCTAGTTCAGTATTGTTAGTTGATTCTTATCCTTTGTGGATTATAGATTCAAGAGTAATAAACCATGTAGCTCATGATCGAGCTACATACGTGGAGTACCGTCAGGTACCAACTGACAGCAAATGGATATATGTGGGAAATAATACAAGAATTGAAGTCAAAGGAGTTGACACTTTCAAACTCAACCTTCATGGTGGACGTACCTTGTTTCTACATTATGTCCTTTATGCTCCTAATATTCGACGAAATTTGATTTCTATTATAAGTCTTCTTGATTTGGGATATTATATAAATTTTTTCAATCAACATGTGGAATTTTATGTTAACTCTATGTTAATAGGGTATGCTTATGTAATGAATGATTTCATGATTATTGATGTAAAACTGGATATTAATTATGATATTAATGATTATTTTTCAAATATTGCTCTCACTAGTGTTGCTGCTGTAAATGATGAAGTTTGGTATGCTAGATTAGGACATATATGACAAGAACAAATAAATAGATTAGCTAAAGAGGGTCTGCTCAATACTCAGCTAAGGTTAACTTGTCTATATGTGAGCATTATCTTGCTGGAAAAGCAATTAGGAAACCATTTGGTAAGGTTATTAGAGTTGAATCACAATTGCAATTAATTCATTTGGATATTTGTGGTCCAATGAATGTGAAGGCTAGACATGGAGGTGTTAGGACCGGTATGAGTTAGAAGGAGTGAATATCTTCGATCGCTTCTTTGAACTTGATGTCACAGTGGAAACTTGAAGCGAAACAAACACGACGCTAACTCCTTCGATTTTACTTGGTATCTACTTCCTTGAGATGACTAATCTAAGGATCCACTCCTCACACTCACAGCTCCACTATGAATGTCTCATTCTCAAAAACCTTCCGGAGACAGAGAAGCCTCATACACTTGTTCTCACAAGAACACAACAAGCACAACAAAATACATAAGCGAAAATGAAAGTAAACACTTTACAATGAGATCTTGCTTAGCTTGCTATCTTGTTGCTTGGAAATGTCTCTTGATCGGTTGGAAATGCAGCAACACTTCGCTTCTAACTTCTC
>JBBUKS010000021.1:2968277-2984748 GCA_038050645.1 Hedychium gardnerianum
TTTGTTTATTACTCGTGTATTGTATTTATTAATTTGTATCTGGTTTTTGGATGTGTTTTCGATAGTGTACTTGGTGTCAAAGTCGGGCCGGCTCGCAAATGGTATGTTTTGGTTTTATGGTCGTGTAGACCATTCTTGTTGTTTTATACTGTTTAATTATGTCATAATATACACTACGTGGTTATGCATACTCGGATAGGGTATTTTTATTCGTTTATTATACTACGTGTATGTGTATACCCGTGTGGGGGCATTTATACGTATTTGATGTATTGTGTATTCAGGATATTATCAGCCGTACAAGGGAGGTGCTGTCTGATTTTCATCGGATAAATATCCTCCCGGGGCGTGACATAATTGTTCACTGGGATGTCCAAATTATTGAATTCGAGTTGAACTCGAACATGTTCAATATTGTTTTTACGATTGTTCATGTGTCGCTTATGAGCCAAACTTGATTCAAACTCTATTTATTTTTTTCATAATTTTAACAATAACTTGAACCAAACATGAATTTAAATCATTTTGAATTATAATTTAATTCTAAACGAATCAAAGTTTGAATAATTTTAGTCAAACTTAAGCTCGAATTTCATTCGAGATGAGTTGGATCCATAATCATTTATATTTGTAATTTTGAATCAAATTTGAACATCACATATATATTTCTAACTCAAATTTGATATCAATATTTTTATATTATTTGGTTCGATTAGGTTCGTTTGGACCCCATTGTTCACTAAAAAGTAATCATATGTCTATGAGTTATCTAATGTTTATGAGCTTACCTTGCAAATGTAATGAAAATGATACCTTAGGGTATATGTAAAGCCAACAAATTACTTTCCTCAGGTGGAATGATAAATCTAAGAATGCTAGCTGCTTAGATTGGCCTCTACAAACACTTCCTGATTTACTTTAGTGGCTGATGAGAAATTTTCGTGAGACCGAATCGGTCACCTCCAGGATTAATCAGTTCAAAAAATTAGATACCCAAATTATAAAAAAAAAATGTCAGCAAATTACTTTCCCACTAAGAATTGAGCACTTGTAAGATATGCCAATTTACTTGCTTAATGAATTTCTTAAGCATCCATGCTAATTTATGTTATGAAATAATTTGTACCTGTTGGTGCAATCGACCGCCAAAGTTTTGATGTTTATTTAAGAATATATTTAATGGAGTCTGGTCAAGATTGACCTAGTCAAGTGAGAAGTCTTGTCAGATCAAGGTTGACCAGGATGACTAGCAAAGGGAAAGTTCAAGTAAGTTAAGGGTGACCGGATGCTTGGCAAGAGGAAAATTCTAAGGGAGTGAACCTTAGTAGTGAGAAGCTTTGGAGGAGTGAACTCCAAGAAAGAAAGAAACCTCTAAGGGAGTGATGAAAAGTCTTGAAGGAGTGAACTCCAAACAAAGAAAAAATCCTAGGGGAGTGAACCCTAGGTAGTGAGAAGTCTTGGATGAGTGAACTCCAAGCAAGTATGACCAGTAAGTCAGGTTTCCGATCAACCACTGGTCAATCGGACTAACAAATGTTGGTAAACCTAAGTATAGTGTTGCTAACACTATTTTGCATTACTATTATTGCTATTGTATTAATTTGGTATTGCAAGAAATTCTTAGTGGATCAGGTTGTTCAGACACTGAGTAGAGAAAGTCCAAATAGGTCTGGAGGATCGAATGTTTGACGGGTAAGTTGAGCTAAGCTCTTGGAGTGGAGTGGTTTTTCTGGAAAAAAAAATAGTGAGGTCGTATCCTAGTTGGGACAAATCTTAGGCGTTAATCCGACTGAAGAAACCAATGGAGATTTCTAAGTAGAGATCAAATAATCCTAACTATCAGACTCACTCATGCATATTATCTGTTATCTAACTTTGTTTTGTAGGATCATTATTAGTGTTATTACTATGCTAACTTTGTTTTATAGAAAAGCAAAGTTTTCATTGACCGAGGAGTTCGGTCGACCGAACAGGGAGGTTTAGTCGATCGATCTAGGTGGAAAAGCATAGCAAGATTTGAATCAGTGCAAAGAAGGAAACTAGGGTTTCGACGACTAATTATGGGGATCAGTCGATCGAATCATATTTGGAAAGAGGATACAAATATGATCAGATCATTGCAGGAAAGGAAATCCTAGGGGTCCAGTCAACTGAATGAGGTTCAGTCGACCGAAAACTCAGATTTCGTAGGATTGATTAGATCGTATCCAAGCAAGTAAGAAAAGAAGCGAGGACTAGTGCTTGATAGAGGACTGATAGAGTTCAATTGACTGATTAGTTTCCAATCGACTCGAAGAGGCCTTTAAAAGAAGCCTCGAGGTCCGAGGCTCAGATTATCTCTCTCATTATTCAATCTCGCTTCTGTTGCTTTTGATCGTGCAAATGTTACTACTATGATACCGAGAGGCTCTTTGACAACTACGCTAAATCTTCTAATCTTCGTTGTCGGTATATTTTACTACTTGCATTCATTTAAGAAGATAGTAGTGTGTTACTATCCTTTTCATTTCTTGTATGTGTTTTCTCCTCTAAAAATTTTCAAAGATGAGAACTTTAGTTGATTGCTCATTCGGAAGTGATCAAGGATCACAAGCCTTGAAGTAGTAGTTGTTGGACTACGAACCAAGTAAAAACCTATTGTGTTTTTGTATGATTATTTTTCTTTATTCCGTTGCAACTTTACTTTAATTTATGAAAAGAAAAAAAGTTTTAAACACACGAAATTTACCGTCTCTCTCATCTCTTTCGATCCAACAATAGCATGAACATTTCTATGATTTTTTATTTTTTCATTTGGTTCCTCTTTGCAAATAAAAAGCTCATATTCAAAATAGAATAATATTTTTTATTGTGTACAAAATTGTATAACCAAAATATTTCTTAAAGTAATAATTAAAAATTATGGTGATATATTCAATCAATGAAATATCAAATTTTTCTTATAGAATTTTGAGTCACATTTACATCTTTAGTGTTTTTTTGAAATATAAATTTAAATGGTAATAAATTCGTATCTACAGTGTAGAAAATTAAAATTTTAATTTCTCTAGATAATTAGTCAAAGCTTATTAATTTAGAGTAGTGTGTAGAATATTCTCTTATATTTAGGAATATCACATTTGAGATATGGAAAAGATTATATTCTCTTCCTCTCACATAATTATATGTTATTTCTCTTTAATAAAGTGGTGTCAGATCAAGCTTAGCCGGCCCATAACCTTTAAGAGATAAATAACAATGAATTATTTCTTTTCAATCCTCTCTTCTAAGGAGAATTATGAGAAACGACGTTTGAAGTATGAAGGCCTTGCTTGACTCTCATTGTGGCAAAAGGCGAAACGCTCGCCCCCCTTGCTTGACTCTCAACATGTGTGGAAAGTAGAGAATGGTTGTGAAAAACCTCAAAATCAAGTGAAGAAGGATGCTCTGTCAAAGATAGGAAAGAAGGATCTACCCGTCTTTACCCTTATCCATTGATGTTTGAATGATTCAATGTTCATGAAGATAACTGATGCTAACCCTCGGGGTTATGATGCAATGACAAGAGTTTGGATAGACTCTTTAGGTAATGATGATTCAAATTTCACTTAGGGCATATTACTCTTTCGGAGTTCGAGAAATTTATGACGTTAGACTGTCCATTAGGACTCATTTATGCTTTTCAATTTATCCTAGTGATCGACAAAAAATTTTTATTACGCCAAACTAACCACTTTAAGGATTAGTCAGAAGAAGATAGCTGATGCTACTACCTCAATGATACTAGCATAGATTCTCCAAGTGTTGATAAGATAAAAGAATGTGAAATTTCTATCACTAAGGCATGATTTTAAAATATTATAGATGGGATAATTTGAATTCATCTCAGATTATTGTTTAATGATGAAGACAATTGTGGATAATTTGAATTCATCTCATAATATTGTTTAATGATGGAGATAATTGTGAATCAATTGAAGAGATATCGAGACGGGATAAAATATGTATGTGTAGTTGAAAAGATGCTTGGTTCTTTGACCATCAAATTTGATTATATTGTGCATGTCTTTAAAGAAAGAAAAGATTTTAGACTCCATAACAATTAAAGAATTGGAAGGTTCACTACAAGCCGGTGAAAAAAAAAAATCAAGAGAAGAAGAGGTATTGGAGCAATTAACTTCTCAAAGCTAAGAGTACGTTGAAGAATGATGGAAGAGGACATAATTATATTTGAGGACATGGACAAGGGAGAGGACATGCACATGGTCAAATTGGACAAGATAGGTGCCATGGACACAACTCTAATGGTGAAGAAAAAGCCAACCATCAAGGTCATAGAAGAACAGCAGGAAGAGGACATGTTTATTATCAAACCTTAGATGGAAGGAGGTATGATAAAACAAAAGTTAAATGGTATACTTGTCGTAAATAGATCAGTATGCTTGCGAATGTTATAGTGTTATTAAGGATATCAATAAGAGGTTAATTATCATACCCCACATGTGCTAGGTTTGTCATGAAGCTAGTTTCATTCATTTTGCTTAACCTACAATAGTTAGGGCTCTATAAATAAGCCAAGCCAAGCTAAGATTTTTTGTGTTCAAGATTGTTTGATAAGATAATTGAGCTAACTCAAGACGAGCCTAAAATGAACTAAGTCGTTGAAATGGTTGATCAAATTTGACTCTTTTTTTTTACGAACTCGAGCTTGCTTTAAGCTTGGTTTGAATTTGATTCATTTAGTTGTTATCAAACTTTCAATTCAAGTTTGTTTGCTTGTTTGAAATTTTTATAATTTTAAAATTATTTAATTGTTTGAAACTTTTACATTATTCATGAATATTATTTATCAACAGTTCACAATCCTTGTTATAAATATTAATGAGCTAAACGCATATTTAAGGTTATTCATTTAGTTTAACGAGTTATTTAGACATGTTCATTTAATTGTCTTTGTATATATTGAACGAACATAATCAAGTTTTTACCAAGTTAAACACCAAGATTGCTTATGAATGTTTGATTCATTTACACCCATAACAACAGTGTCAAAGTAAAAATATAAACAACAACCAACTAAATTAACTAAATGTAAACGTTTGAAGAAACTTCATTGATAATATGCACAAATCTTGAGAAAATAATTTAGAGGACATAAAAATGCAAAGTGTGTATAAGAGAGAAGTGTAGATGTAAAATAGTATACATCATAACAGAATCCAATGAGTAGTAAATGGTTAATATCATCATTTTCAACCCATTTAAAAATATTAATCTCTTATCATAAATTTCTGTTAACTTTTTTAGATGACTTCATCATTTTCTCGTATTTCTTCTTTTATCCTCTTACAAATAATATTCTTGATTTAATGTATTAAGAAATCCATATATTTACATATTAAATAGGGGTAGACGACTTACCCATCTAGTAAAAGATGCTTCACATATAGGGATGAACAACCCGTAGGCCATCCAAAACAAAGTGCATCATAACATATATGAATATATATGATGAATAACTCACCTACTAAACTGTATTGTATATAAATCAATGAACAATTTGCAATCCATCTTATATGAAATACTTCATAAAAATATATAAAGAGTGAACGACTCACAATCCACTTAGAGATGAAGATCTTCTCATGTAAAATGGTTAAAAATTAATTTGCAAAAAGACTCAATGGTCATTTTAAAGTGTGGAGTCAATGCTCTATAATATAAGTAATTCTTACTTATTTTGTCTATTTATTTTCAGCATAAGAAGTGAAACTCCTTTAGAGCGCGAAGCAAAACCTCTATAATACAACTATAGCATTTAGTATTGTTCCTTCCTAAGACACCATTGAAGAACAAGCCACTGGACAGCTGGAGTGGATGTTTGACGGAGTCGCCATAATAAGGAGGAAGGTGGGGTTGAATTGTCCTCTATGTTGACAGAGTCGTCATGAGCTGGAGGGAGGTTTGGATCATCTAGAGAGCCTCCGTCTGAGAGAGCGGATGTCTTTTACAACACGAAGGAGTGGGCTAAATGGAGAGTCGGGTCAGTGGGGCGACAGAGCGGCAATTTCCTACGTAGAGTAACAAACATCAAAGGAATCGCCAAGAGTTTCCCTGACGAAACCACTCTGATGCCTAAGTTAGCATGGTGATTTGATAAATAGTATAAATGATAGGAAATGACATAGAGTTTATGAAATCGTAGAGCATATGAGATAACAAAATAGAATCTCTTCCCCCTTTTTTCTCTTCTTGCCCCTTACCTTTATAGAGGGAAGTCAAAAAGACTCTCCTTATTAAAGGGTCATTAATGGGTACCTTTGTAACTGTCATATTCTTTAATGTTAGTAATTGTCACATGTTGAGAACTGAGAAAGTTGACAGCTCAGCGAGTCTGCTAGCTAGGAGGTCAGTAGGACTAGATCTTAGAAACTTGGTCAGATCGGCTCAGCTCAACTATTCAGAGATTCTTGATACGCCACGTGGAGGCTATGTTGATCAAGTCTTCGAGCACACCACATGGTCCTTGTATTGATCGAACCTTGAACTTGCCACATGATTTCTATATTGAACCAGTCAAGGGCTCGTCACGTGGACTCTTACTTACCATCCACATCACAAGCATCCCCTGAGTCTAGTTGAAGGATGTGGGAGTCTGATTGACTGGACTGTTGATGCTGAATGTTGAAAAAGATGGAGGGAAATCCGACTGAGAAGTCACTGGAGAAAATCGACTGAGAAGTCATAGGAGATCCAATTGTGGAGTCGTTGGAGAAAATCGACTGATAAATCATAGGAGATCTGATTGAGAAGTCGCTGGAGAAAATTGACTGAAAAGTCATAGGAGATCCGACTGAAAAGTCAATGAAGAAAATTGACTAAGATGTCGTCGGAGAAAAACTGATTGAGAAGTCGTTGGAGAAAACCGACTGAGAAGTCATTGGAGAAAACTGATTGAGAAGTCATAGGAGATCCAACTTAGGAGACACTAGAGAAAATCGAATGAAAAGTTGTAGGAGATCCGACTTAGGAGTCGCTAGAGAAAATTGACTAAGAAGTCATAGGAGATCTGACTGAGTCGCTGGAGAAAATCGATTGAGAAGTCGTTGGAGAAAACCGACTGAGAAGTCATTGAGGAGGACCCACTGGTCCGAGACCAGGGGATATATGACCTTGATCCGCGACTATGTCCAAGTCGGGAGAGATTGGATCCTGAAAAGGGCAATTGCTGGTGGGCGTCGTTAGTATGAGACTAGGGGATATATGAGCTTGTTTCGCAACTATGTCCAAGTCGGGAGAGATTGAACTCTAAAAAGGGCAATTGCTGATTGACGCCGTTGGTCTGAGACTAGGGGATATAATTCCGTAGAGACATGATGAGAGTTCAGGCGAGATGAACTTTCTGCTTGATAAAAAAGAGAGATATATTCTAAATTGAAATTATAAAGCTCAAGTTTAGACTTACCTATCAAGATGGCTTGAGCCGATAATCTCAAGCTGCTAAGCAGGGATGGATGAGATGCTTGGGATGACTGGAGTGACGTGTCTAACTGAGTTGAGTGACCAAGTATGGACAAACTGAGCTACCTTGTATGGTCGTGCCAAGTGGCATATTGGAGCTACCGATTGCCAATTTTGGAATTGCTAATTATCGATTGTCAATTGGAGATTACTGATTGCCAATTGGATGACCGACTGCATTGTTGATTGAAGCTGCCAAGAATCTTCTAAGAATTTTTGAAAGGCCGATTGAAGCTATCAATTGAACGGTAAATTTCTTGATTAAGTTGGCTAATTGGAATTCTTGATAGGATTGGCCGATTGAAATTTGTTCCTGGGAGGTGTCAATCGATTTTTGCCACTTGAGGCTATTGATTCGAGTTGCCAATCAGATTTGTTCCTGCTGCTTGGAGTTGTCGACCGGCGATTGGTGATGTCGACCATCGATTTGGAGCTGCTGACCATCGATTAGATCAGTCAACCGTCGATTTGCGCTATCGACCACTGATTGGATCGATCGATCGTCGATTAGATCAGCCGACCGCTGATCATATCGACCGACCGTCAATTGGAGCTCCTGACTTTCGATTGGATCGACTGATCCCCGATTGGACTACCGATTGGATCGGTCGACCGTTGATTCGAGCTACGATCGTTGATTGGAGCTATCGGTTTGATCGGCTGACCGCCAATTTGATTGGCTAACCACTGATTGGAGCTGTCGACTTCCAATTTAGAGTGGCCAATTATCATTTTGGAACTACCGACTACCATTTTGGAGTTGCTAACTGCCATTAGATGGATCGACCGCCAATTGGGTCGACTGACCGTCGATTGGATCGATCGACCGTCGATTGGAGGTATTGATTGGATCAGTCGACCACCATTTTGGAGTTGTTGACCGCCGATTGGATCAATCGACCGCCGATTGGATCAATCGACCGCCGATTGGATCGGCTGACCGTCGATTGGATCGGCTGACCGTCGATTGGATCGGCCGACCGTCGATTGGATCGGTTGACCGCCGATTGGAGCTACCGATTGGATTAGCCGACTGCCAATTGGTGCTGTCAACTTCCAATTTGGAGTGGTCGATTGTCGTTTTGGAATTGCCGACTGCCGATTTGGATTTGTCGACTGAAGAGTTGGAGATGGAAGTTCTCCTCTCACTTATCTCTCTAGTACTCACTAAACGCTTTCCATTGCTCCCCTTTCATTGGCGGGATTGCGCTTCTTGATGATTTTCCCTATGTCATCTATCTTGTCATCTCAGCTCAGGACTTATGTTCCCACAGACAGCGTCAATTTGTTCCTTCCTGAGACACTGTTGACGAATGAGCCACCGGACAGTTGGATTGGATGTTGATTGAGTCTCCATGACAAGAAGGAAGATGGGGATGAACTGTCTTATGTGTTGACGGAGTCGCCGTATGCTGAAGGGAGGTCTGGATCATCTCGAGATCCTTCGTCTGCAAGAGCAGACATCTTTTACAACACAAAGGAGTGGGCTGAATGGAGAGCCGGGTCGGTGGGGCGGCAACATGATGATTTCCTGCGAAGAGTAACAAACATCAAAGGAATCACTAGGAGTTGCCCCGGCGAAACCACTCCGATGCCTAAGTTAGCACGGTGGTTTGATAAATAGTATAAATGAAGAAATGATAGGAAATGACGTAGAGTCTATGAAATCGTAGATCATATGAGATAGCAAAATAGAACCTCCCCCCCCTTTTTCTCTTCTTCCCCCTTTCCTTTATAGAGAGAAGTCCAAGAGACTCCCCTCATTAAAGGGTCATTAGTGTCATTAATATGTACCTTCATAATCACCATGTCCTTTAATATTAGTAATTGTCACATACCGGGAACTCAGAAGGTTAGTTGCCTGGTGAGTCGGCTAGATGGGAGGTCAATAAGTCTAGAGGTCGAGAACTTCATCGGATCGGCTCGGCTTGACCAATCGGAGATTGTTTATACGCCATGTGGAGGCTATGTTGACCAAGTCCTGGAGTACGCCACATGGTCTCTGTATTAACCTTGACATTGCCACACGATTTCTATATTGACACAGTCAAGGGCTTGCAACATGGACCCTTACCATCCGCATCAATTATCTTATCAATTTAATATCACTAATAAAGGCAATCCCTTTTAGAGTGTGAAGCTGAAGCTCAATATATAAGTTTTACATTCACTATCTTGTTGATTTGGTTTAAATAAACAAACATCTCCTGCATCATCATGGTTCTTAAAAGGGAATAAATAGGGCATGCAACCAAGAGATGATAGGCCTTTGGGCTGCCCGCCGCGAGCGCTTCCCGATTTACCCTAGCGGCCGATGGGAAACTTTCATGGGATCTAGCCGGTCACCCCAAGTTTGATATTACCTGATTCATCATTTTTTTTTAAAAAAAGGAACAAACAAAATATATATACAACCATGAATATAAAAGGACAAGTAATATGGAAGAAAATTATCAAGCAACAAGAGTAGGGATGGAATCATAAATAATTATATTTTAAAGGTAAATGTAAGAAAAAAATCCATCTCAATAAGATCTTCCAAATGAATACCTTTTCAATATTTCCACCACAATGCAATAATCATAACTCAACCTATAATATATAAAACAAATACAACTCTTACCATGACCTCAAACATCCATACAAATGAAAAGGCCTTGGAACACAACTTGCCTTAAACATGCAATACAAAGTGGAAAAACTAAATGTCATTTAGGACTTCATCAATCAAGTGATAAAATTTAGCAAAGGTACCAATGACACAAAGGGATGTAACAGAATTTTCTATGATTTCCATCCCTAAACTACTCTAAAATCTCAAATCCAAATTAAAGAACTTATTTTAGATATAAAAAAGTAAAACAGGGTATGCTTTACCTAAAGGCATGCATCACATCCATACTAACTTGTTCCCCAAGGACTATCATAGAACATTGATTAGGGTGAGTAGAAATCTAAACTCGAATCCCTTGAAGAAAAGGATAAGGATGCCCTAGAATGATCGGGTTTATATCTCATGCTACTGCAAGAAAAAGATGTGTCATCACTCATCAACAACTTGATTTGACCTAGAAGAATCATTGCCATGTACATGGACCTGACTACAATTCGAAATTGCCGATTCAAAATCGCCGGTTCCTGACAGGTTAATCATTAACCTTAACTATTCAAGACAGTCATGGTTCACTGTTTGGAACTGCTAGTTCACGGTTTGGTTCACGATTCACTACAGTTCGTCACGATTCAAGATTATTAATATTTAAAAATTATAAATTTATAAAAAATTATAAAAATGGATTGCACTTATTTAAGAAGCCTACATATCCCCTACCATTTTAAAGGAATATCTCGAACCTTAGAAGTATCGTCATCAGTACTTTCTTATGTCTCGGGTGTTAGAATTTGCTTAGGATTATCATCAGTAAATTGAATATCGTGATCCTCATTCAGATTGACTATTTTCTTGCCCCTCTGAGATCGAGATGATGAACCTCCTCCTTCCATTATGATTGGAGAATTAAAGTTAAAAGTGATCGAGATTTTGGAATTGAGAGATGAGAGTAGAGAAGTGTGGAAATGATGGAATGAGATCATTATTTATAATGTTTGGAGAATAACGGACACTAAATCATAGATATTGATCAAAAAATAGTTAAATAATTTCAACTGTTAAAAAAAACAAAAAAAAAACCTTTCCCCAATGATCGGAATTGATTTTACTTCTTTCCTCTAGCTTTTACATACACTAATGAACTGTTACAAAGTTGAAAGAAACTATTTACTCTCTTACTCTTCTTCCAATTATTAAGAATAATAATATAGCAAAAGAAAACTATTGATTAGTTATTAAATAATTAACTAACACATAAAAAACATCAATAGTTGTAGTCTACTTTGTTAGGATACTCGACTCTCATCCAGGAGACTCGAGTTCAAGTCGCAACACTAACAAAATTCTTTTTAACATCTTTATATATATATAAAAAATCTTAAATGGACCCCTGAACCATAATCGACCTAGAAGGGGTTGGGCCAATTATGGTTCAGGCCCGACAACTTGGGTTAACAAGTAACCGACTTGTTAACCTAGTTATGGGCCTGGGGTCGGGTCTCGTTAGGTCCTGGCCCGTGGGTAGGCCTACATGTACACTAGCAACAACCACAAGATCTAGTTCTAATGGTCTCTAGGAGGATGCTTGCTAGAGATGGGGTTTCTTGGTGCATCAAATACCTGTAGAAAAGCTCTAGTGGGTCAAGTGACCAACCACTAAGTAGTGGAAGACTTGGTAGGAACCAAGCTTGAGAAAAGCCTTACTAGGTCAGGTGATCAAACACTAAGAAGTAGAAGTCCTAGTGGGTTAGTAGGGGTTGGACCAGATACTTGACAAAGGTAAGTCCTAGAGGTACCAAGCAAGGTAAGTTGAGTGTCTTTCTGACACGGAAAGTTATTTGAGAGCAATCTCTTTCTGGGGTGAGGGTAGGCTATATAACTAAGTGCAAACCTGACTAAAAATCATCTTATGTTTTTAAGTCAAGGTGGGCAACCGGTGTTGTCCAAAAAGTAGAAAATATATTTTGTGTACTAAATTTTTGTTGTAGGAAGCTACTTGGTGTTCTAGGTGACCAGAAGGGATCTAGGCGACCTTAGTGTCTGAGCGATTGAATAAGCTTCTAGGAGATCCGAAGTCGAGATCTAGCAATCTGGAGGAGACAATCAAGGATATAAGTTATCCTTGCTCCAGGCGTGCAGAGGGAATTCAGGCGACCAAAATTCAATGAGTCATCAATAGTGTCTGGGTGACCAGAAGGGCTTCTAGGTGACCGGACAAGTGCCACATTAGAAATTGACAAGGTTCTATAAAAGGAGGGCCGATGCACCTATTTCAATACTCCTATTCTACAATCTTCAATTGCTTCCTCGTGATTCTACTATTACAATGTATCCAAGTCCTCTCCAAGATCAATCGACAACTTCCTTTATTAATTTTCATTTCATTTGTTGTTGCCTTATATTGTTATATTTTTCTTGATCTACTTGGTTATTGTAAAAGTTTTCTCTATCTCTAGAAGATATTTGAAAAAGAGATCTTTTAGAGGGATTTTGGGATTAATCTACCTTACAAATCATACGTCGTGGATGTAGGAATCCTGGAGGGAAGTTGGACCACGTTAAATCCTTGAGTACTTGTATGATATTGTTTATTTTTGTTCTTATTATTATTCCATATCATTTAATCAAATTTATTTAGTAATTGTCTTGTTACAAGTTGTTAGTGCAATCAGCCTCCAGGGTTTCGATGTTTGACAATATACCTATATCTAGTCAAGGTTGACCAAGGATTGATGCAAATAGGACTAGATTACTAGCAAAGAGAAAGTGTAGTTAGGTCAAAATTGACTAGATGACTAGCAAAGGGAAAGTCTAATAAGGTCAAGGATGGCCTAATGTTTGGAAAGTGTAAAGTTTAAGCTGGTCAAAGTTGAGTTGATGTCTTGCAAAGGGAAAGTCCAGGTAGGTCAAAGATGACTTGATGTCTGGCATGTATAAAGTCCAAGAAGATCAAGTTTGACCTAATGTCTGGCAAAGGGAAAATCTAAACAGGTCAAGGATTACCTGATGTCTGATAAATGGCAAATCCAAATAGGTCAAGGTGACAGGATGCTTGGCAAAGGGAAAACCCTAAGGAAGTGAACCTTAGGTAATGATAAATCTTGGAGGAGTAAACTCCGAGCAATATATAAGCCTAATAAGTCAAGTAGACTTACAGGATTAGGTTTATTTTTTTGTGCATGTTTGTATGCATATCTTGCAGGAAACTAGAGCTAGAAGCAAGATTAGAGAATATACGAACGCAATCAGACGTAGTTAGAAGAAGACCAGAGTGAACATGACTAAAGTCGATTTGAACTGAACGTAAATTGGTCTGGTCGATCAAACATCAGGTCCGATCGACTAGACATTTGGTTTGATCGTCTAGACATCCGGTCCGATCGATCGAATGATCTCGGGTAGCTAGACTCAAGTTCAAGTCTGGTTTAGGTGACTGATCTAGTTCAGTCGACATAAAAGGTTCCGGTCGATAGATAAACCTGATAATGATGAGATCGAATGGCTCGATCCATATCGCAAAGAACTCGATTATGGGGATCATGTTTAACCAGGTTTAGTCGATCGTACGAGGTTTATAGGTCGACCAAAAGAGGCCTATAAAGGAACCTTGAGATCATAGTGCAAACAATAATTCCATCTCAATCTTCCTAAGATATGTGCTCAAAGATTCTCTCAAAGCTCTACTATCGAGGAAGCACTAGGAGCAGTGTCGTGACACTCAGGACTTTCGGACCGAATCATCAACTTTGTTTGGTTTATTTTTATAAGTATATGCTTATTTTGTATTTCTTTACTTGTGCTTGTAAATCAAACTTTGTAAGTGGTTTTTTTGCCTTCGGAAAAGTTCTGAAAAGAAGATACACATAGTGGACTCACGCTGAGTGCATAGGCCTTGGATGTAACACCCTAGGGGGTGTGAACCAAGTAAAACTCTTGTGTCTTTTGTCTTTCTCTTTATTGTTTATTTTCTTCCACTGCAAGTACTAACTCTATATTAATTTTGTTGCAAATTGACTTAACATTGATTCAATTGAATATTAACTTATTATTTATTTCATTGAATATTAACTAAGTGTTTATTACATTGCAAGTTTAGTTAATATGTATTTCACTACAAGTTTAGTTAATCATTATTCCCCTATAAGTTTAGTTAATCTAAATTTCATATCAAACTCTGATTTATTTATTGATTAATTTTTTTATTTACTATCTACTCTTAAAATTAATTATACACGTTATTCACCCTCTCTAGCGCGCATACAATCCTATGAATTGGTATCAGAGTGGGTTTAGTTACTAGTATGTTAGGGGAGCTTTTGTTAATCTCTGCTTAGGTTAGGATATTTTAGAGATATCCCACCTGGTGTTATTAACAAAGTGAAGCAAATTGAAGCTAATTCACCCCCACTCTAAACTTGTTAGATCAAAATTTTATACTAAGTTAATTGGGCATGCCGTTTTGAATAGCTTTGTCTAAGGCACATGACTGTCCAAAGTAGAGCCTATGAGCATCACCATGGTGTGGAAGCTAATTTAAAAACAGTCACTTGACTAACCAAAGCAAAGTTTGAATTAATCTAACCTAGGGTCGTAATTACATTTTTGATTTGGTTAAACCCTAGTTCTAAAATTCTTATAAAAATCTAACTCGAACCTAGCCAAAACCCAAACCTAATCCTAACCCAAGCCTAACCTCAACCCTGACCTAAACCTATCCTAAACTTAACTTAACAAAGAACACTTGTTTGCTATATTTGTGCTACTTACCCAAGATTTTTCAAAGTCTTGAAGAATTTTGTTTGTCTTTATGGCCTTTCACAAAGTATATAGTACTTCCCATCCTCTTCTTTTAGATGAAAATAATTTTTACCTATTAGAAGGGTAGGATGGAGTACTACCTTATGAACGAGATTGACGTTTCATTGTAAAGAAAAGCGTCTCCAAATTTGGTGATGAAATAATGTAAATTCATTACAAATTTCGCGACAAAAATAATTTTTCTTGCAAAATTCTTTGCAAATTTGGCGACAAAATTTATTTTTATCTCAAAATTTGTTGCTAATTTGGCAACGTAATTTATTTTCATTGCCAAATTTGTTGCTAATTTGGCGACGTTAAAGACATTCATCATAGACTCTGATAATCGCTGCTCTACGACGAATATAGTTATTCATCGCAAATTAGCGACGAAAAATGAATTCGTCATAAAATTTGCAACAAATCTAGATTCGTGGCAAAATTTCCAATGAATCCAAATTCGTCGCAAATTTGCGACGAATCTAGATTCATCGCAAAATTTGCAACGAATCTACATTCATCGCAAAATTTGCGACGAATCTAAATTCGTTGCAAATTTGCAACGAATATGGATTTGTTGCAAATTTGCAACGAATATGGATTCGTTGGAAATTTTTTGATGAATCTAGATTCGTTGGAAATTTTGTGGCGAATACCAAATTCACTACAAAATTTGCGACGAATCTTGATTCATTGGAAAATTTACGACAAATCCTAGATTCATCGCAAAATTCCAATAAACATGTTGTATTTTGCGATACATTTGTGACGAATAATATTTTGTCGCAAAATTTGTTGCAAAAATAAAAAAAAAAATTTTAGAACCATATAATTTCTATATTTTATCATATATACAAATGCACACCCAACCTGTTTACATTCTAACAACAATATATACAAATGAATACAAAAATCACAACAATACAACAATAACACCAACATTCCAATAAATACATTAACAATATCCAAACATGTTCCATATCCAAATGAAAAATAACTATAACAATAACACATACAACAACCATACCAAAATATACCAACAACAATACAACTAACAACATCAAATAAATACAAGGTTTCATCAAACAAACCAACTAAAAATGTATCCAACATCCCTAAACCCTAAACCATACCAAAATATCTTAAAAACATGGGAAAGATAGAATATAAGATCATCGACCTCTGGTTCCTTGGCAGATCCTTTTCCTTCTGATCATTTTCTTCTTCTTGGATCAGAAAACAAACAAACAAATAAAAAGTATCATTTTGATCATCAATTGGATCATAAAAAATATTTCTTAAGAATGTATCAACACTTGTTAAACTTTAAAAAATAAAAAATAAAAGTATTAACACTTATATCAACACTTGGTCCCATAATTTTGATTCATCTATTGAAAATTTTCCTCAACAAGGGAGGAGAAAGCTAAAAACACTTTGTGATGACACATCACTATGCTCATGACACAATCAGTTTCATTCCTCGTGAAGCTTGAAAGACTAATATTTTTTTCTTTTATGCACTTCACCTCCAACTTCATTGGAAAGCATCTCTCAAATAAA
>JBBUKS010000021.1:2990197-3003050 GCA_038050645.1 Hedychium gardnerianum
ACCACTACTCTGAGTGACCGAGTGGTCAGGATGCAGGGTAGCTATCTAGCTACAACAAAAAGTATATCTGCACGATGCTCCAGCTACCACTATCAAAGTGGCCGAGCGGCACAACAAGATAAACTGTTTCACTTTAGACCACTACCTAAGTGACCGAGTTGACAGGAATATGACTGACGACTCTCTCGATCACAAGGAAGACAATGGTCATTAGCATACAATGGTATGTAGTACGAAATAATATGAGCATCACACACAGATGAAATGAGCATCACATAAAGACAAATACCATAATACAGTATCATAAACTCATATAGGGTGAACACCTATGAAACACACCCTACACGTGTGCAACGACCTACGGTGCATACCATACATACATGCACCCAACTAACAGTATAACCAAAGTAAATCAACATAAGCATCACATGAAATAATTCGTATGAAACACACCATATACGTGTATAGTGACCTACGGTGCATACCATACATGCATGCACCCAACTGTGATATAAACCAGACACCTGTGTACCACTACCATTTACAGATAATCAACAGAACGAGACTGCATGGATAATAAGAGAGTATTATAAGAATAAACATCTAGGTATCAACGTCAGGAACAACATGAATAGATCTAAGATAAACAAAACTATCTATCAAAGACATAGTATTCATGTACTAAGTTTCAAGTTCTAAAAGAGATAAGGATAGAAGTATCAGCCTCAAATATAGATCGTGCTATAGAAAATCCTCAGAGTCAACACTCTGTCTCGTATCCGGAGCCTATAAGTAGAAATACAATACTACTTTAGTTTTAGCACGTAAACAAGAATTAAAACCTACTAACTAATTAAAGTGAGTTAACCACCCAATTAGCGGATCGAGTTGATTCAATTTAGGTTTAGAGATTCGTTCTCCAAATACACAAAGGGTTTGGTAGTTCAATTAAATTATCAAAACCCTTCCATATAGGGTAACCATCAAACCTAATTGATACTAACCTACATATATCATTCTCACTATTAACACATGATTTAAACAAGTACTGACCAAGGTAAACAAACTAAGTTCATAATTTGTATTCAATAACTCACCTTCAATGATTCTAAGTTAACCAAGCAACACAACATATATATATAATTTCGTTTTGAAACTCATATCCACACCTTCAAAATTAGGGCTAAACAAGATCACACATCATAACTACACAAACCAAAATAACAAGGTTTCAAGATGAATTCTAAGGAATTACACACCCTAACAGCTAAAGGAAACAAAATTACATCTCCACATGCAATCCATCCAATATCATATTCATCCATCAATTCAAATGAAATAAAGCTACAAACTGATACAACAACTTCATAGATAACAATTCTATGTTATAAACTAATCCAACATGGTATATCAACACACAATTAAATACTCCTCAACTTTAACATGATTCATACTTCAAACAAGAACATGATCTACACTAAATCTGAACATCTACTAACAACTCCATTCAACCATAATCAAAATCAAAACCCTAAACATTTATCAACCAATTCAATTCATCCATAATCAATCACAATCCTTACCTCACTAATGGCAGCAGCGACTAAAACTGGGGGTGATGGCCGGAGCTAATTAGCAGGCTGGAACAGTGCTGCCGGGATTCAACTCTGTCGAAACAGTAGCTACAAGCCGTAGGATAGGTCAGAACAGTAGATTTGGTAGGAAGAACAACCTAAGCATTAATCTACATGGACACCAAAATGAAAACATCACTATCTAACACTTACCTACGGTTGATGGCTGTTGAAGTTGATCTACAGTGGCCGGAGCTGTCCGAGACGGCTGGTGACACTGTGATGGTTGGATTTGAGATCCATCAGTGGTTGAGGCAGTGATCTAATAGTGGACGGTAGCTATTAAATTTGCCGGATCAAAGCTCCATCAATGGTCAGAGCTGGCCAGGAAGAAAGAAAAGAACAACACAGGTTTTCAGATCCAACCCAAGATTGAACGAATACTCAACTCACACTTTCATCAACCTAGAAAGAAGAAGGTAGATGCTCACCCTAATCCCGACCCATCGGCGCTGATGCTCAGAAGAAGCGTTGGCCGCAGCCCGTTGGTGGCAGAGAAGGTCGCAGCTGCTCCTTCGATAGGGCAGAGAGAGAGGGGAATGTCGGATCCTCCAATTGCGGCCCGACTCTGGACTGTGGCTAGCCGGTAGCGTCGAGTGTCGGCGAGGTTGAGGTGCGGCGGTGTCGGCTGTGAAAAAGGGGCATTTTGACGAGTGAGGATTCGGGGAGGAAGTGATCGAGTGAAAGAAAAATGTGTCGGCCGAAATCGCGTGGATGGGTTAAATAAGAAGGAGAAAGGAAAACTTAGGGTTATTAAAATCAAAACCTAAGTTAATTCTTTATCAACTCCTCATTTAAATAGTAATATCTCTAAATATTTCGTATAAATTCGATTAAATCCCCGAAATTTTTTCAAAAGTCCCTAAAAATTTATATAAAGGTTTTTCCTCGATTAACACCCATTTTTATTTTATTTTATTTTCCATATTTAACAAATCTAAAGCTAGTCCTAGCGATTTACCACCACTAAATTTTTTCCTTCTCGGATACCTTCCAGAGGCGGAGAAGTCTCTTACAACACCTGTTGTTACAAAGCAATATAATATAAAACAAAGCACAAATACAAATGAAAGTGAAAATAACTTTACAAGTCAAACTTTTCTTTGCTTACTCTTTTATCGTTTTGGATTGCCTCTTGATGGTAGGAAATGCAGAAGCACTTCTTCTCCAAACCCTTAAGAATCAACACCGAGAATCCTCCTAGAAATCCTCTTGATAAGGCTCCTGTTCGGGCTGATTTTCGCTTAGCAATCGATTGTTAGACTTCACCAATCGATTGCCATCGAATCCAACCGTTTAACCTGTAGAATGACTCTCTTTTACCTTACAATCAATTGGTGAGACTCACCAATTGATTGGTTTCCTCCAATTGAACTAGACAATCGATTCGGCAAGCTTCTGTTCACTGCTACAGTGTCACCAATCGATTGCTAGACGACACCAATCGATTGGCTACAATAGCGAAAGAACTGTAGTAGAAACCCTAAACTAGGCTATCGTATTAAACCCTAAAGTTACTATAGCAATCCCAAAATTACTATAGAAACTCTAAATTTCAAGGCTTCGAGTTTACAAAAAACACTGGTACTTTAGAACCTAGTTACTATAGCAAAAAAAACCAACTATTGTAGCAAACCATAAAAACACCTCAAAATCTCAATTTCGGGGTTTAGAGTCCATCGGTCGATTGATAAACCTTATCAATCGACTGATACTCATATTTCAACCTTACCAAGTTAAATTCTCATTTTTCTTGATATATAGCTGACCTCAACCTACCAGGATTTTTTTTGCTTAGCATTCAGTCAATCTTGATCTATCGAGACATTCCATTGTCTAGCATCCAATCAACTTTGACCTGTTAGGACTTTCATCATCACCAAGTGTCTGGTCTTCCATTGTCCACTTGGACTTCGCTTCTCATGTCAAGTGTTCGATCTTTCATGACCCTCTTAACTTAGACTTCTTTTCTCATGTCAACTCCCTATTGTACTTTCAATTGCCTAGTGTTTAGTCAACCGTGACCCACTTGGACTTCTCTTCTTCGTGCCAACTTCCTATTGGTCTTCTGATTATCAGGTGTCCGGTCAACTTTGACACACTTGAACTTTTCTCGCCTCATGCCAACGCCATGTTGGACTTCTATCATTGTCAAGTATTCGATCAACCTTGACCTAGTCGACGTCTCACTTTACCATCTACATATTGCTCAAACATCAAAATCTAACTCGAGTCAACTCAAGCTTGGTCAACCCGGTTAACTTTGACCAGAGGTCGATTGCACCAACAGAGATACACAAATAGTTTGCTTCATGTGCATTTTTATGTAAATTTATTCTTATCATTCCATCCAAATAAACTTTACTAGAGTGATTGATTCATTGCTGATTAAAAGTGGGACGAATGTTCTAGAGGTCGACAACTTTTGAGCGTGGGATGAATATCCTAAAGATCGACTTCTGAGTATGCATAAGTTATGCTCTTACCTAATAGGTGTGTTAGGATTCTCTTCCTTGATTATGATGATATTGATAAAAAGTTTAAGTTAATTTTATGATTATTTGATTTGTGTTTTACTAGGACTATCGAGTATATAGGTTATGAGGGTTCGATGAATCAAGATGCATAAGATAAGATAAGAATAGTATATTTGAGAGACCATAGGACGAGGAACATCTATGTAAGCAAAGGTGAAAAGGATGGCTAAGAAGGAGCCGCAGACTCTTAGCATCCGAGGGACGCAACTTGATGTTAGAGGATCTCAAGGTACTCTAAGTGAGATGAATAAAGTGATCTGTAAGCATGAGTCGAAAGGTAAAAAGGCAACTTAGGTGGGGTCGACTTCAGAACTAGTTGAAGTCAGGACATCAATCACTGATGGATAAGATTAAGTCGATTGGTGTTTCATACCATGAGTTTGGTATGTTTGGGATATTAAGATTGTATCAGTCGACTGATAGGTAAATTTTAATCAACTAGGGATCCGAATTTCTCAAGATTAGACTATTTGGGGTATTAAGTTTGTGTCAATCAATTACTAGTAACAGATTTGTGACAACTAAATATAAATTTTGAGTCAACGGACGTAGTTGACTGGAGCCTACAAAAGGAGCATAGAAAGCTTAGAAATCAATTGGGATAATCGATTAAATATAGAGTAATTGATGGGTAGTAATCAATGACTACTATTAGAGTGACCGTTTGAAATAGAGTTGAAGATGAAAAAATCAACACCACAATGCAAATAAAATTTAAAGATCAATTGATTGGTGTGTAGTTGATTAGTGTGTGACAAAGAGTCGACTGATGGTCACTAGATCAGCTAACAAACAAATTCAATAGGTTAAAAGTTATAAATATGATTCAAAGGGTTGTGAGAATAATTGCTTTGAAATACATGCTACTCTAAATTTTCAAAGTATTTAGTGTTCTTAAATTTATTTGAATTTTCTTATATATTCTTAACTAATTGTAAGAGATTTCTTTACCTCCGAAGAGGATAAAAAAATAATGAATCAAGGTTATAAATTTTGGAGGAAGTAATTATGGGGTTGTGAACTAAATAAATTGAAGACATTTGCAATTTTTTAAATTATTATTATATATTATATTATTTGTAAGAAAATTAGTACTTAGGTGAATTATGGAATTTACCTCCACCACTACACTGCTATTTCATCCAACAAGGTGAGGGAAAGACTCTTTACTTATTATAAAAACAAAGGTGGGTTGAAAGATTTAAGCATGATTGCATGAACCATATGCATTGATTTTGATGGCGACTTGTCCTTGTGGTCACCTCTAGTCTATCTCTTTGGCACCAAGGGTCTAGTATATCTCTTTGGTTCCAAGGCATAAGTAAATTGATTACAAAGATTTATTAAATTTAAATAAAAATTAAAACTCGAGAAAAATTGTAGATATATTTTTTTACATGATCTATTTTAATTTTTTAATTTACTTTCTTTTAATATGATGTAGGATAGTAATCGTCTCTTTAACATCCTAAGATATGACTAAATTGATCATCATATGAATTTATAAAATTCAAATAAGAACTAAATTTTAGCAAAAGTTGTGAATTTACTTCAGTATTTATTTTCTCCTAATGCATAGTCATGAAAGATTATTGGATGCTTCCGGAGCAATGGTGTGATGGTTAGATTCTTCAATAGATAATTAAGGAATCTAAAATTTGAATCTTAGTTACAGAGCATTGTAGGGAATTTTTCCTCCAATAAAAAGCGAGCCTAAGAATATTGGCTATTTGGATAGACCTCCATTAGCGTTTTCTGATTTATTCTGGTGGTCGATGGAAAACTTTCGTGGGACCGAGCCAGTCACCCCAAGTCCAATGTTATCTGACCTGGTTAATCATTTTTGTTCAGAGGTCCCCACGGGATGGACTGATGGCTAGTACATGGGATATTGTCACAATGAGATCTAAGGGTAAAATCCTGACTAGTAGCTAGGTTCCTGTCCTCTCTCATGCACTGGTCACTGTTCGAGCTAGCTAAACTAGCCCCCGTGATTTATCTCTTTCGTGTTGATCCTGAGACGAGTTGACGGGAGTACTGGGGGTGAGCGTTTCGCCTTCGCCTCAATGAAAGACCATTGGAGTGATTTTTATTTTTTTTTTGCCGAATTCTAATTGTTTCTTTGAGAAGTTAAAAATCTAAATATTGCTTATTTAGTGGTAATTAAAATGAGTAAACTTTTCTATCAATAATTATTTAATTTAATGGTAAGACATCTTGATCCGGAAGATTTTAGGTTTAAGGTTAGGAATTTAATACGTATAATGGCATGATTTATAGAAATGAAACCTGGTAGTTTCTTTCTTGAACAGAATAATTTTACATCGGTAAGGACTATAAAAATTATTGTTATTGTTATATTAAAAAAACGAAATTGTAGATAAAATTAGAAACAAAATCACCACCATCATCATAGATTTAGAGAGAAAATCTCTTTTAAAATGATATTTGTCATGTAAAATTTTAGAATAAATTACTTGAATTAAAATAAGTGATTAAGAATGATATTTTTCAATTTTCTAACAAAGAATATAATATATTTGTTACTTAAGTATGCCGAAAAAAATTATATTATGTTAAATTAGTGATATGATAAATTAAACATAAAATAAAAATAAGTGCATAAATGAATTATAATTAAATATTCAGGTTCATTTTAAAGATAATTCGTGAATGAATAGATTAAAACTAAAATAATCTAAACTTATTTAAAAGATATAAGTCGCTTTGTCCGAGTGGTTAAGGCGTGTGCCTGCTTAGTACATGTGGTTTCTCCGCGAGAGTTCGAATCTCTCGAGCAACCAGTTTTTTTATATTAAAAGGTTTCCAAAAAAAAATAAAAAAAATAATCAGATTAGATAAATCGATTCCATAAACGGAGGCAGATAACATAAAAGGTAAAGAGAAGCTATTTATTAAAAGGTTTCAAGTATTATTAGAAGGCGAAGGAAAAAACACACCAAAATCCATATCCATTATTACATCGCGATTAACAAAGTAGCACAATAACTTATATCACAAAACACAAGCGATCGACTTCAAACATGTTTTAATTTCATAAAAAGACAACAAACACCGCATTAATCATCGTGATCACTTCTTCAAGAAATTCTGGGCCAAGTTGACATATCCTTCCAAGCCACCTCCGCCAGATTGAGTCTCGCCGGAGTCATCATCCGCCGGTGGAGCTTTCTCTTCCCCTGCTTCCTCTGCTTTCTCTGTCTTCGAAGTGGCAGCAGCCCCTGCTTCTTCAGTCTTTTCCGCTGCTTCCTCTACTTTCGCCGCTGCTTCCTCCGTCTTCGGAGCGGCGGCAGCAGCTGAATCACCGGTGGTGCGGTACTGTTCCAGATACGTCTCCGCTTGCTCCACATACTTTCCGTAACTGCTTTCCTCGATCTTAGTGTAGTGAGACACAGCACCGAGCAAGTCGGAGGCTGCTCCGGCAGCGGCAGACTTGTCGACCTTGTCAGCGGCGCCGCCGAAGGTGGACTTGGCCGCGTCCGCCACCACTTTGGCGCTGGAGAAGAGCTCAGTCGGGTCAATCTGCTGGTTCCCGTGGGAGTCTCCGGATCCGGTCTTGTCGGCGCCACTGCTGTCGGAGCCGCCTGAACCGAAGGCCGGAAGCTTGCTGAAGAAAGAATTCATGAGGGCTAACTACCGGAGGCGATGGAGAAGAAGGGAGCTGGGTGGGGGGTGATATTTAAGCGGCAGCGCAGTCGAGAATGTGTGGGTGGGAATCGATGGCGCTTTAATAATATCTATTGCGTGGAAGAAACGGCAGAGGATGCAGCGTTGCTGTGGATAACGATGGCCACTTGTGTCGGCAAGAGCGCGATGATGGGCGTGTCCATTCCTCTGGCCAAGCGATGGGAAAGGCCACCACGAATATGCCGTCGACATTGCCATAAATTTACATGATCTTTTGTAACACGAATTTATGATTACTGGTAAATTCAATCAAGTAATCTAATAGACTTATTTATTATAAATTCAAATAATAATTGATCTAACTTTGTGGTGGGTACTAAGCATTATAAGCATTAATTCAAATATAGTCTAGAACTACCATCACAATCCAAAAGAAACCATCATGTCCTGTTTGGGACATGGGAAGAGCCAATGAGGTTGCTTTATCTCCTCCTTCCTCATTTGTTTTTCGATATCACACCCGCCCGTTCTATCATTTCTCAGCCCTGTGAATACTTGTTTCTTGAACTCGGAATCATTCGAAGATGAAGAAAAGCTCGAACCTGAATCAGAAGTAAATCGCGTGTCATTTTTCTTTGACGGAGTTCTGTTGCTTCCGGTGGCAAGTTTCAGCTCCAGATCACTACTCGCTTTCATCGTGAGCGTGACTTCTCCTTTGTGTCGTTCTATGTACTCCTCTGCTGAGAGGGAGAGTTCAATCAGGTGGCGAGGTTGCTGCATCCGGTCTGAGTAGTCATCACATTTACTGTTTGTGCCTTTTTCATCCCTTTCTCCGTCAGTTGGTTTATACCTTTGCCTTTTCATGTCAGCGTTCTTCATTTCTCTCATCAACAATTTCTGGATATTGTACAGACGATGGAGTTCATGGACCTGGCTCAAGAATGGAAATCAACTCAGTCGTTTGAGAAAAAACTTGTTCATTGTAGATCAAAGAAGACTACCTGATATCTAAAGATTTCTTCCTGCTTTAACATGGCAATCTTCATGCATTCTCTGTCATATTGTTTCATATCTCCGGGCGTTTCAACTTTTTTGAATTGCTTCAAGAGAAAGCTCCCAAACAATATTATGCAGGCGATCTGAAAAAGAGTAAATTTACCACAGAAAGAAACAAAAAACAATGATAAAAATTGCGTTCAATTCCATTCCAATTCAACAAGGACAAAGGTTCTGTGCTAAAATAGTTTCTATCAGTGATTTTGCATCCTATTATCTACTGTCAAAACTTGGGATAAAGAACGACTGTGATTGCTTAACACAATAGCATAGAAACTCTCTTTGTTTTCAATCAAACATTTACAATACATACATCAGCTTATTGGTTGCCTATTGGTAAGTGAAGTTACTGCTAGTCTCATATTAGCATGATAAGCAACACAATGTTATACTTTCCATAAATTGTGGAATTACACAGCGTAGCTACATCAATCTCATGGTCAGTTGTGCAATAGCTAAAAAAAATCTGATAGTTAGCTTTGCTTGTTTGGAGCTGGCTTTGAGTTTGTACACTGCTATAAGAATCAGTTATTGTTCCATGAGGAACATCAGTAAGGTTGTAAAGAATCTCACTTCAAGAATTTCAAGGGCTTAAAAAGTTTGTATGCATGCCCAACAAAGAAGCAAAAAAAATGTTCCTTTGCCAGAGGGTGTAAGTGCCTCTATCTTTTCATTGAAGATTTCTGATAAATTCTTATTCTTCATGATACCCACGACAGATATCTTCAGTATGTTAAAATCTCATGCATCTTCACCGACATGTCGACTAAGAGAATTTCATAAAGAAAAAAAAAGAATAGGATTCCTCACCGTATATGAAGAGTAGGACTTAGCAACCTTCAGAAAGTTTGAAGTGAATTCTCCTCGTTTCTTTCCTTTCCTTTCAACTTACAAGATCTTAATGCCCAAATCTGCCAAGACAAAGGAAGGATGCAAAGATTCTGCACATGGAGTTTCACCAGAATATTTGAGTGGGCTTCAGCCAAATCTGACTCCCTTGACCTCGTGCACTTGAAGTATTTATGAAGGGGAAAAGATGCTCAGACAGTGACATGAAAAACAACAAATAATCAAATAAGATGAAATGACCCACCTACTCTATTTCCATTCAAAAAAACATGGAGCACTATGTTCTTCCCAAAGAATCAAAGACAGCTAAAGCTGCCATGACATGTTCCCTAAACTTTTGTGATCATTAACAGTTGTCTTGACATGATTGTGATATGCCTACTATGCATTCTGTACTTGACTTGATTATTAAATATGTGAAAGTAGATAGATAGCTATGGAGACATTATATTGTTTGTTTGTTGATTTAGTCATTGGAACTCCAGAAAGAATCCAAAGTCCTCAGAACTCATGCCTTCAGATCTGATGTAGAATTAGTCATATATTTTGCAAATTGTCAAACTGTTCATACTTCATACTCTAATATTTTAAGTTATTATAAGTTTTGTAATCTAAAAAAGTATTCTTAAATGAAAACGAGACGTTAAACAGATTAAGTTTTCATGGTGAAACAACCATAGTTTTTGCAATGCACTAAATAAACTTCACTTTGTTACTCTTTAATGAAATCGATGAAAATTAATATCATGAATTGAAGCAGACAGGAAGGCATGGGGAGGCGTGCAGTGTTGATGTTTACTTCCGTTTCTGGAGGAGGAAATGCCTGGTTGTTGTCCTTGCAGTACTAACATGGCCTTCCTCTAAACCAATCCAGGCATGGCACAAAAACAAAGAAACCATTAAAAAAAAGGAAGAATGAATTAATCAACAAAGCATAATGGAGGTAAGTTCCATCATGTGATAATTCTTTTTTCAATAATTTAGCGAACCGTTTAATCAATTTTCTCTAATATCCTAATTAAGTTCTCACGGGATGGATTGATGACTAATACATGAGATATTGTCATCATGAGGTCTGAGGTTCAAATCCTGATTAGTAGCCAGGTTTCTGCCCTCTCTCATGCACTGGTCACTATTCGGACTAACTAGACTAGTCCCTGTGATTTACCTCCTCCGTATTAATCCTGGGATGGACTGGCGGGGGCGCTGGGGGCGACCGTTTTGCCTTTTTTACTATCTAATATCCGAATTAAGATTTTTTAAAAAATAACTGAATTAGTACTTAAATAATAAATTATTATATAAGAGCATATATTGAATTTTTGAAGAAATAATTTTTTAGGAAATAAAATTCCTCTCATCTAGAAAGGCGGTTCAATCATCATAATTTATTTTCTTTATCTCATTGTGGAACCGACGATGAGGGACATATGAGTGAGCGAGTCACCTTTTGCCATATGTAATATCCAAATTATATACCTAAGTTTCATATTTACCAAATTATATATCTATTTTTTATTATACTCTTCCTTCACTAATAACATCAATTGACTGCTATACAAACATTTGACTGTCCCAGTCAATTTCTAAATTTTTTTGTGTTTCATCTGACTACATTAGTCAACTGTCAAAAAATTGTAACTGTAATGAGTGAAATGAGTTTGGTTTTAAGTATTTCTGAAGTATTTTAAATTTAATACTTTAATCCATATCACAGGGCGGGCATGATTACACTTAGGAAGTTGCAAGGAGTGCAAGAAGTTTAGTTTGAAGTATTTTGAGGTGCCTAAGGCCATTAGAGAGAATATCAAAATCACTTCAAACTAGGACCATTACACTCTTGAGAATCTCTTAAGTGTGACCATGCTTTCAGATCTGGATTTCACAATTTAAATTGAGAACTGTGAATTTTTAAAATCTTCATAACTTTGAGATAATTTGACACAAACTTATTAAAGAGTCTAAGCTTGTCATACTCACTCACAAATACTAACAAAGGATTCCTAGGACTCTCTTGGTTTAGACCATGTCAAAATTTTAAAATTCTAGAGACTATAGGTCCATTAAGTTTTTGGCCAAAACTTACTAATGACCTTAGACATCTCATAAACACTTTAAACTAAGTTCGTTAGACTTCTTGCATCTTCCTTTTTAGTGTAAGTATGCCATTAGACCTAGATTTCACAGTCTAAATTGAGAGTTTAGACCATATCAAACTTTTAAAATTATAGATATTGTAGGTCCATTGGCTAGTTTTTGACTAAAACTCGCCGATGGTCTTAGCTAGACACCTCATAAACTGATGCAGCGAATAACTATTGAATTCGTTGATTCATGCACGAATACCGAAAGCGACCCGGGTAACTATTGAATCCGTTAATTCCCGTATGAATACCGGAAGCGATCTTCTAAACTTGTTGATTCAAAAGAATACCAGGAAATAGACATCCAAAAAACTTCACAAGTTTTGGAGAAAAGAAGAACGACGTGGCCGAATTAATATTGATCAAAGACTATCTTTTAACATCAACTAAATATACCCTTACATAGACCCGAAACCCAAATTTGTAAAAAATAGAAATTATCAAAAATACTCTAAATATCAAAACCCCCAAAAATTACCAAAAATGAAAATTATAAAAAATAGTAATAAAATTCTTCCATTCCCGCATCATTCTCCCCAGGGTGGAGAAAATTTGCCCTCGAATTTAGAATAACATCAGGTGGTAGTCCAGGACGAAGTTCATCGGGCACCAAATCGGCAAAATCTATTAGCAGTTGTTGGGATTTAGGAATCCTCATTGATCTGCTGATGAGAACGACATCGTGGACACTGTTCTTGTCCATCTTCGTGACCGTCAAGTACTTCTCACCCGACCAAACTTCAGTAGTCAAACTAGTTGGACCATATGTAACAACCATGCAAGGCTTGAGGACACTTGTCTCAACTCATCCAACTGGAACAGTACCAATACCACCAATTTTATATACATCTTGAAGAGGGATCCGAAGGATTTTATCTGTGGGCCTCTTCGATTTATTGATCAAGTCAAGAGCCTCAAGGAGGGTGGGGCCCTTGTACCAATCCAAGTTGGTAGACCTCTCAATCATGTTGTCACCCTCAAATCC
>JBBUKS010000021.1:3025612-3041349 GCA_038050645.1 Hedychium gardnerianum
TGCCAAATTAGTTAGTATTTTTAATATTTTATTGGTGAAATTTAACTTTATTTATTTAATTAAAAATATTTATTAGACAAATATATTATTTTATAATTTAAAATTATATTTGAAAGTTTAACATAATTATTTTATTATTTTTTAAATTTTATTAATAAAAAAGTAAGTTTTGACAGATAAAATATACATGACCTAGTTGATCACTATTTCAAATTGCGAAAAAAATCTCTTATAATGTATGATTTTTAAAAAAAATTTACTAATAAAATTAAATGTCTCTAATAATAATATTATATATAAAAATTAATATTTTAATAAATTAAAATATTTTTTAAAAATATTAAGGTCTTATTTTTTTTATATTTTTATTTTTGCCTAGGGCCTCAAGAATAATTGAGACGGACCTGCTTCAACAAATTATTGAAAATGCTCTAAACTTTCTAAAGATTATACAATGTGAATATTATTGGATAATAAGTTTTCTCTTATGCAAGCGAATCAAGTCCAACAATTCCTTTTTTTTATTCTTTCATCGACTGTTCAATTCTCCTTTATTCTCCTTTAGTGCTTCTATAGTATCCTTCTATAGTTCTACAGTATCCTTCAAGAACTAAGTTCAATTCGTCATAAATAACTAGCGTTGATCGTTTAGAATGGTTTCAAGATTGTATTCTGAAAATATAATTTAAAATTTTTATTATAATTTAAATTTTTTATTTAAGTTTATTTATATATATTAGAGCGTGTGTTTTTTTTTTTTTAAAAAAAAAAAGATATATTTTTTTTTAGTAAGATAAATTATTGGAGTTGAATTCCCTCTTACTTAATCATCTCTCTCTCTTCCTTCCTCCTCACCCAATATCAATTTTCTCTTCCAATATCTGTCTATTTATTCACCTGTCCTGATAAACACGAATAAGCATAAGGCTTCCTCCATTATTTTTTTTTCATAAATTAAATAGTTAAATATATATTTTTCACAAATTATTATATAAGATTTTGATTTTTGATATATCACACATCTTATCTTATGGTGCACATCGAGGAAACATCAAATGTAAGTTTGTTTTTTTTTTATATTTTTTTTAAACTTATGGTTTAGAATTTATGATTTATGTTTTAGAATTTATGATTTAAATTATAGTATTTAAATTTTAAAAAAATAAAAAAATTATACTAAATGCTCATGAGACGTGTGACATAACATTCTTCTATATATATATATATATAATATGCTAAAACCCAGCTAGAAAAATAAAACATTTTCTACAAATTTCACCATGTAAAACGACAAATTATACCTTCAACGGAAGAAGCTATCGTTTTTATTCCCAATAACATGAAAATGGCTCGGGAAAAGAATATTCTTTTATCTTTTAAAAATTAAAAAGGTAATTATTCTCTTGTTAAGTCGTTATTGCTCCGTGTAGCATTAACTGATTCTCTGAAGTGAAAAGATATTCGGCATTATCAATCGAACAGTAGAGAATAATTCCAAATAATTTTCCAAAGGATTAGTAGTGGCTCGAAGGTTTCCACCAATCAATTCAAACATTATCGTATTTTATATGGCATAATTTTAAAATATATATAGAAAGAAAAGAGCTAAATCGTGTTTATTGTTTGCTAAATCACGTCAAAGAAAACATATTTCCGACCTTTTAAGATAATAATTTAAAGAACTCGAGTCATAATGGCACGTGCCGTTTAAATATTAAGCACGTGGAATGAGAGCGGTTCCCAATTTTGAACATTCCCATTTACCAACTATTACTACTTTTATTTATTTGTTTATTAAATTTATTTCAGATTTGACTACAAGATTTTTTTATTATTATTATTTTGATCTTCAAGTTTTTGCTTTTCTTCCCTATGAGCCCTCTAAGGTGTTTCATTTCCATCTCTTGTTGTGGGATGGGCAAAAATAACATAATCTAAAATAAATTATGTAAATTTTATTATATATTGGTTTCTTATCTTTTCTTCTATTATTTATATTTTTTTATCTTATGCTATTTTATCTATGTTAAATGAAGTAGAGTGGAGGAGTCAAATCCAATTAAATTTTATAATGTTTAAATTTATTTAATAAAATAATTAAATTAAATTAAATCAAATTTAAAATAAATTAAATCGTTAAAATAGTTATTAAGCTCGACTTAATTTTACGAACTTAATTAAGTTTGATTTGAGTTTCATCAATTTAAATGTTAGAGAGCTTGTCGTTCAAATTTATTTAATTATTTGAAAATTTTATAATTTTAAATTTATTTGATATATTATTAAGCTGGGCAATACAAGTTTATTTGTTTATTTTGGAAAAAAAATTATTTATTATGTTGTTAAAAGTTTTATTGATGAATACTCGACTCATGTAGTTAATAAAAAAATGATTAATCAGGTCGTATAACGTCAGATCTGGGGTGACCGGCTTCGCCCCACGGAAGTTTTCCACCGACCACCAGGGTAAATCGGGAAGCGCTAATGGAGGGCCAACCAAATGGTCAGCATTCTTAGGCCCGCTTCTTATTGGAGGAAAAATTCTCTGCAATGCGCCGTAGTTGAGATTCGAACCTTAGATCCCTTGATTATCTATTGGAGGGCTCAACCATCGCACCATCGCAACATGCATGGATGATTGTTTCAATAGATCATGGAGTCAATTTCTAGCGAATACAAAATATCCCGTTAAGTATCTGACCTCTCTTGTATACCGAGTCGCTGCACTAGGACAAATGTCTCTCGTAATTTATTTCCTTCTAAGGTATGAGGTCATCTTGGAAGGGCTACTAAGGTGACGCCTTTCACTCTAATAAATAAAATTTACTTAAGTGAATAAACCAATGTTTCCTCAGGATTCAATACAATGGCAAAGGACTTTCGTAATCAACCAGGCATCCACTGGTCAATTTTTAGCTACGGTGTATTACGGATTAATTGTTTCTAATGGAAAGATAACCCTGAAACACCGGCTGCAGAGCAATGAGTCGTTTGCACTTTTGAATTTATCTCGATGACTGATGAAATTTTTTTATAGGATTAGGTCGATCATCTTCAGAATTAATTTATTCGAAAAATTAGATATTTAGATTATAAAAAAAAAAAATTATAATTTTTATTTATGAATATTAACGAGTTATATATATATATATATATATTCAAATTTAATCTTATTTATTTAATAAATTATTTATTTAATAAATTATTTATTTAATTTAATGAATTATTTAATCTTATTTATTTAATAAATTATATATATATTAAATAAATATAAATAAATTCTTACTAAATTAAATAACTTATTTGTGAACATTTAATACATTTATAGTTATGGTTATGGTTATAAAAGATGAAACGTTCATTTTTAATATTCTCGTAAGTTCGTTTTAAGATTAATATGAAGAAAGAAAATCACGGAAACTAATTTATTAGCTCAAATAATGACCAATATATAGAGGAGGATAAAAACATAATTATTAGTCAAGATTTGATCTTCATATCTTATGATGATAACATCTCATATATTTTATAAAATATTTTTATATTTATAGTCGCGAAGTCAGATGTGATGAATGAGACGACCCTAATCAATAAGAATCGACAGGATTGCCCCCACCTCCAAAAAACTAGTAGATCCTTAACTAAATAATATTAGTAAAAAAGGAGAAAAAATATATAAAGAATCAATATTAAAAATAGAAAAGTATAAGAATCAAATAAAAAACATCCCATCCAATTAATATATTAATATTAATTCAATTATTCTCTTGTTCCCTCCCTCATTTTCTATATTTATACGGACAAACAACACCCCCAGCTCATTTAAGCCGCCTTCTTCCTTCTCATCCACCTTCCCGTCTAGGCGTCTACCCCCTCCATCGAAATGGTCACCGTGAACGGAGACTCCGCTGGATCCGGCGCCTCCTCCGGCATGGTCGTGAGCTTCGGCGAGATGCTCATCGACTTCGTGCCCACCGAGGCCGGCGTCTCGCTCGCGGAGGCCCCGGGCTTCCTGAAGGCTCCCGGCGGTGCGCCCGCCAACGTCGCCATCGCGGTGGCCCGCCTCGGCGGTCACTGCGCCTTCGTAGGGAAGCTCGGAGACGACGAGTTCGGCCGCATGCTGGTGGCCATCCTCAGCGAAAACGGAGTCGACTACAGCGGCGTCACGCTGGATTCCGGCGCCCGTACCGCGCTGGCCTTCGTCACCCTCCGCGCCGACGGTGAGCGTGAGTTCATGTTCTACCGAAACCCTAGCGCCGACATGCTCCTCACGGAGGCCGAGCTGAACCTAGATCTCATTAGAAAGGTATAGATCCATCATAAACTCCTCCCTTTCTAAGATCAAAATGCCCCAATCGCTTACTGCTCGTCACATCTGAGATCCGATTCACAAATGTTCGCTTCTTCGTTCTATGGATCTTTTCAGGCCGCAGTCTTTCACTACGGATCTATTAGTTTGATCACGGAACCATGTAGATCGGCTCACCTGAAGGCGATGGAGGTGGCGAAGCAAGCGGGCGCTCTGCTCTCCTACGATCCCAATCTCCGGCTCCCGCTGTGGCCGTCGGCGAAGGAGGCCCGGGAGAAGATCCTGAGCATCTGGGATCAGGCCGACATCATCAAGGTGAGCGACGTGGAGCTCGAGTTTCTCACCGGCGAAGACTCCGTCGAAGACGAGGTCGCCATGAAGCTGTGGCGCCCCAACCTCACTCTGCTTCTGGTCACTCTGGGGGAAAAGGGTTGCAAGTACTACACCAAGGTATGATCTGAATTTTAAATTTTGAATTGAATTAGTAAACAGTTTTCTTTTCTTTTTTTTTCCTTTTGATGAAGGATTTCCATGGAAGTGTGGAATCTTTCTCTGTCAAACAAGTCGACACCACAGGTGCCGGCGATGCCTTCGTCGGTGCATTGCTCGGGAAGATCATCGAAGACCGATCGGCTTTGCAGGTTACCGATCTGCTATTTCTCATAGAGAAGTTTACATAATCGGGCAATCAATGTGAAATAATTGTTGCAGGATGAGGAGAAGTTGAAGGAGCTGCTGCGGTTTGCCAATGCATGCGGAGCCATCACCACCACCAAGAAGGGAGCAATCCCTGCGTTGCCAAAGCTTGCAGAAGTCTTGGAACTCATTGAATGGGCATAATAACAGGACTAGGACAGAGTTAATTGTTTCCAATCTCTTCTGATCTGAATATGAAAGATATAGATATTATCTATATTTGAGTGAGGTTTCAAAGTCTGCTATAGTGTTATGCAAAATCTATCCAAAAGTGAAGCAAGAATAAGAATAAAAGTTAGATGTCCAGGCCATAAAAAGAGAGGATCGCTTCATATACTCGAGTAACAACAGCTTGATATTTCAAACTCCTCGAATCTTTGGCCGGTAAACTAATATATATACTTGTGCAATGAGTTTCTAAATGCCTTTTCAAAGAACTATGATCCTTTGACAACATGATGGGATAGAAAAAGGCAGCCTCATACGAAACTTTGGAATATATATTTTGTTTTTTCTTGAAATGAGATTTGTTCTATAATGCAAGGCCTCCAATTTTGATGACAATTCGCAGGAGGAGCTCTCTATCCGTGAGTTGAACTTGCATTTACAGTACGACCTTAGACCTGCGAATGAATGTGTCTCATGATACCAGAATAATAATTTCAAAGATCAGTAAATTAAAAAAAAATGAATTATTGATAATACGAAGATATTCCCAATTTTAGCGGCCTCTATTTCATACATGTTCGGTAAGCTTAAGTCAAACAAAGGCAAAGATAAGATGCCACAATCAAGGTCTGGGTGGAATTTGTTCTGAAACATGGATTGTTCATGAGATAGTATGTTAGCTAAGAAACTAGATAAGATTGCAGCAGTAACAGTTGATCATGGCATCTTGCTAATATCGTACGCTATTTGTTCATTTCCTTCTTTAGTTGATCGTGGGATACTCATACGGAGTCTGAGTAACAGAGGCCAATACTACACCTTAGGAAGGTATGTGCTACCCAGTAATTGTACATGAGGGATACATGCTATTTGAAAGAAACCAAATAACCAATCACATTGTTATGGCAGTGTCAGCACACTCATTTCATTGCATGAGACTTGTATGGTGTTCATAGAAGACTAGTACATTATGCTCGATATGCATAAAGTTACATTTTCAACATTCAAAGCATACCTGCCGTCTCCGAAAATAGCAGGAACGGGCTATCACATAACACGGAAGGAAAAGGCCAGCGACCTGCAGAAGTACCTGCAAGTAAAAGAGCCAACACTTTGTGAATTTTGCATGGAAATTCTCCATAATATACTTAACATAAAAATAAGGAAACTAAAATCTATTCCTACTGCAGAATCGTCTAAATATCATCTCCTAGTGATTGTATATATTGGATGCTTCACCAATTAAAATTGAATAAGGAATCAACTGTATCCAACCTATGATTATTTCAGAAGTAATACAAGAGAAGGATCAAACGTACTGAAGTTAACATGGTAATCGAAATTACAAAAAGCATGTTTGACTTTGACACAAAGGACCATGTCCCTTGTTCCATTTTACTTTAGATGTATAACTAACATGAAGAATCAACTTATGGTCATATTGGATTTCAAGCTCGAGGTCAGTTCCTAGCAAGACTGTTATCACTGTTTGAATCTACTTTAATTAAAATTAAATTAGTTGTGGGACAGATTAGGGCAACTAATGGCATGGATATGTACTTAGGCGACCGATAAATGTCTCAGTTAAACAATGTGAGACCCTGACAAATATGCACGTTAGTCAAAGAAAAGAGAGAACAAAGAAGACTTAGTTAGCAACCAAATGGATAAAATTCATTTAAATATAATGACATAGGAGGATTACTCCACTTAATAGGATAAAGATTTGGTCGTTGTTGTTGTGGGTCAGATTCTCTCCAGAGAAGTCCAGACCATCAATCCATCAATCTGTTTTGTGCTATAGAATGCAAATAGCAAGACCTGCATCGAAGTGTTTACCCTTTGGATAATCCACAAGAAATTCACAAGGATCTAAAACTCATCTTTCAATGAGAGCAGTAGACCCATCCCATAAACAGGTGAATTTTGGCAGGATATACTTCCACATCATTATTTTCTTTCTTCAGATTAAGTTTGTGGATCCATTTGACAAAATTGGTTAAGGTCGAAAGAGCATCTAAAAGATGGTTCATGTCTTGTTATAACTAAACTGTTTGTCTCAACTCTGACTACAAATAATTTATCAAACCCAACCTATCAGCTGCAAAATGATGGCTAAGGAACGAGAAAGCATATCCAATCAATAGCTCGGTTTAGCTTAATGATCAGGCTACTCATGCTTCTGATAAATGATCTTCAATGCAATTAACAAAGCATTAATTTCAAAAATAAAATCCCCAAAAGCCTATCAGATACTAGCCAAAGTATATTTAGCAAAAAGGATTAGCACAAAACTAAATAGGTTACATTTTAATCAAAAACAGTAGTGAGAACTTAACAAGCACGCTAAAGTTAAAAAAGAACATGCCTTTTTATACAAAAACACTTCAAGTTAACAAATTTGTTCAAAAGAATCTTCTCTCTAAATATGTACAGGAGTAGAGGCAAATGCCATCAAATGAAAATTTGAGCTTTGATTTTAATGGTAAAAAGACTATATAAGTTTACAACAAGAAATTTAAGCTTAACCACTTTCAGATACATAAACAGTCTTTTTGTTCGGTTTGTCAGGTAGTCAATGTCAATCTCTATATCATAACAACTTCCTGATATGATTTTTCCTACATAGTTTTGCAGCGTTAGTGTGATGATGTTGGAAAAGTGTGATTACATGGATATTAATTAAAAATTGCTACACATAGTTGGTAGTTTAGGGTAAAAAACACTACCGAGAAATGATATTCTTTACTTTATAAACAGATTACAAGAAGTATATTGGAGTTTAGGAACTTGTACAATAAAACATAGCATCCCTAAATCTTTAAGTTATCAATTTAACAGGAAGCAGAAAATCGTCTTACATCAAATAATGATGATATGTCCTGCATCATTCCAAGTTCCTTCATTGCATTAAGAACTTGTTGGATAAAGAGTAGCAACATTAACTGTAAAAGGCCAGAAATGGATTAAAAATTTCTTGCTCAAATGCAAGAGAGACTAGTTGTAACAATGCAATCAAGCATACAATTAGAGCAATTGTATGGCAGAAGGCAACCCCACGGGCACTAGCAGCAGCATAACCTTCATAATCTGCATTTAGAAACTCTTGCTCTGCAGCTGAGATGGCTAGCAAATGTGATTCTCGAAGATCAAATTGTGAACTCCAACTTTGTCTGAGAATATAGTAAGTTAGAAAAAGATTCATGGTTTGAGAATTTGTAAAAAAACAATATATCATTAAGTTGAGAAGTTCCCATTATAAGTATCCGATAGCTGAAGGAGTTGAAATGAAATAGTGATACAGCAGGAGCGATCAACAATCATGCACATTCTCACATAAAGAATTCAAAATTTTATTGAGATAAAATAACAAGAGGGGTTTAGAGTTGTTAGGGAAATGATCTCTCCATAGTGATTGAGTGTGACCACGTTGTTTTGATGGTTTGACAACTTAGGTTCCATGTGTATTTGATATTGCTACGTTACATGTAAAGTTTAGTCATGCTAGATGGACTTGGGGCTCTAGGGCAGTAGTCTGGATTGAGTGATTCATACATTGAAGGCAAGTAATCCATGAGATAGCACTGATCTACATTAGTCTAAATCCAACAATGTTGAACATGAGGACACGTGACATGGATCAAGGAAGAGCTTGGTGGACTCACTTGGATTGAGTGGATGAGGAGCTTGGATGACCGATAGAAATTGGGTTTTTATTACATTTAACTTTCCACGTTAATTTTTTTTACAATTTTTAGACGACGAAGGAAGTCGAACAAGACAAATTGATTTTGGGTGTCGAATTGAAGTCGAATTAGGTTTGGATGGAAAATATTGGAAGACATGGTATTAGGACAGTGTGGGTTTGAATAAGGGTCAATTTAGATTTGTTTTGGTTAGTCTATGGTCGAAACCAAATTTTAAGTAGGATATCCAATTTAGTCGTGTTAGGATGAATTATACAAATTTTCTGAGTTAGGGATTATATATTTCACTCCCCTCTCCTTATGTGTTTCTTCCAACGCATCCTCACCCCCGAAAGCCGCCCCTTCTCCTCTCTTCCTACTCTTACTCATGTGACGCCACCTCACTATCGTCTTCTTCCTCACCATTGACATCGGCCTCTTCTGTCGGCCACCCTCTCCTATGACTTCTCTCTCTCTCTCTCTCTCATTTTTCTTGTGCAATCACCGCCGTCTGTCACCTAACCATCGCCTTTGTCAAGCTAAGAAAGAGGGGCCATTGGTCCTCTTTTCTTCCTTTTCCTTTCTCTCCCTTTCTCGTGCTCAGAGCCATCATTTGTTTGAGCCTAGAGGGAGCAAATACCACCACTATCGGTGTTTCCTCATTTTTCTACCTTTTCAATGTCCTTGAATGAAGCCATTGCCTGCACATCAACCCACCAGCCAGCCAAATTAAAGGTAAAAATTTTGGTGAGTAATTGTATGATTAACATTGAAAAATGATTGGCTATTTTAGACTAATCATGACTAGGTTAGATTGACTCAAATATTTCGTATCAACGAAACGCCTACTTTGTTCCACCACCGCGAGGTAAATATTTATTTTATTATATTTTTGTTTGAGGTTGACGAATTTGATTTAGGATGGAAAAATAAATTGTCGTTTGATAGTAGTAGGTGCTAGTTTTGTAATTGGAGTTATATCAAGGTGGCAGGATCAAGATTAGATCCACTGACTTTCAATTTTATTAATTTTTAGATTTTTGTGTCATTATCACTATTAGAGATTTATTTTGAGTATTCTAAGTTATTTTTATATTATATTTGTAGACACTCATTCAAGTGGAGCAAATTGATTTTCAAACTCTCAGATCCTTTTTGTTGTGTATTGAAGTAGGTAAATTTATCCTTTGACTTATTACATATTTCGATGTGCATAAATAAATACATAAAATGGATTATAAATATGCTTCTATAATTGTTTAGAAAAGGAGAATTAAAATGAAATTTAAAATAGTGAAATGGGTCCTAAATAGAATTAAATTGTTGAGGGTTAAGTAATTGATATTGTTTTCATGCTATACACATGTGGTGCAATCATATAGGGATTAAATGAGAAGGGCTTCTTTTCAAAAATAAAAGTTGATACTCCAATATTCTTCGATTGTTACTTATTATTAAAGTGTTTTACCTTTTATGCTAGTTATTGCCTTAGATGTTGATGGTCATACTTTTTATATTATATACTTCTAGACCATATACTAATACACAATTAACTTAGTGTAACTTATATTAAAAGGTTTGATTTAAAGTTACTCGTTCAAACCAACCGATAAGATGTAAACCAAGAAGAATTGTGGCGTAAAGATTTCAAGTGAAACAATTTTAAATAGAGAAAAGAAGTACTAAAAAGTGAAAACTCTAAGTCTATCTTTACACTAGAGTACCTGACAACCCACATGAAATTGTGGTAGCAAGCAATCATCTGCGATCATTATTTATTTGCGTGAGGGCGCTATATAGTTGTATATCACTAGTGAGGGCTTTAGCCCATATGTCAAATGATATTATTACATTCTCAAGACACCGGCTCCGGTGATTTACTCATTAGTAGATTTGTTGATGATAGATTTATTAGAGACATACTTATTAATGATAGACTTATTGGTTGTTACTAAAAGATGATAATTAATTAACTTGTGATAAAAGATGGTGATAATTAAGAGCAATAATTGTGATTCTAAATGTTAATAAATAAGTCAAGTGATAATAAGAGTTGTATATATATAATTGGTTGAAAACTTCTTGCCTATCTTGAACTAGTAACTATTTGTAAAGCTCTTAGTTTTCCTATTATCAGACTGTCACTAAGTGAAGTACCTCATTAAATACTCACTAATTTTCTTGCCCTCATCAACAATAGTGCATAAAAAATTCCAAAAGCTTACATTAAAGTTTAAGACTTCAACATCTTAAACTCTTGGTAATTACCTCTTTGTTACTTTCATCCTTATCTCTAGGAAGAGGTGAAATTTATTTGTCAAAAAAAAAAAAAAAAGAATGTTTAGTTAAGGTCAAGCTAAGATAGAGCTTGCCAAATCTCATCAGGGTCAAGGTTTCAACCTTAAAGGTTGTAAACCTTGATTAGTTTATTGAGGTTTATCCCATTGTCTCATGTTAATGGATTTGTGGAATCCTTCAAGGATGTCACATTGGACTCGTCGTAAACTGTTGAGTAGTAGTGAGATCTTTAAATCACTTTACATGGTTGTCTTAATGCATATTTATTTGTCATTTCATTTCTTTTGTGATTTAACACTGTAGATCGCACGCACATATTCCTAACTATTTGTTTGATATTGCATTTGTGCAAGGATTCAACAAGAATTAACTGCATTGTCTATTAATCCCCTAACCAGTCATTTTGATCCAATAGGAGTCCTTTTAAATGCCCTAACATTGACCTATTCTCTGAAAAATTAGGCAAGAAGCAATTTATTCCTTAATTACTTGGTAAACATAACTTTATTCCTAAAATAACTTATCCTACTAAAATATAATTTTTCCTATTTTGTTTTCTTCAAATTAAAAGCTTAGCACTTCTTAAAAGCTTTTAAGATCCAAATTCCTATTTTAGACTTTCAAATTTAAAAACTTCCTAATTTTAAAATTGCATCAAGCACACCAAATGGATTCACATTATCACATAGACAGAACATTATGACATAGATAGTGAATCCGGTACCATAGTAGATGCAACTCCTGATTTGACTAGAATCCCCAACTCCCTCTTGGTGGTCAAATAATTTGAATAATAGATAATATGACAAATAAAAGAAATTCCAAAATCATGTCATTGGTCAGCATGAATAAGCAATAAGTACCCAAATTAACATAATGCTTAATCAAATTAAGAAAAAGTAGTTTGTAAAGTAACACAAATATATTATAATGTATAACTATCTCAAGACTGTAACTGTCCCTCCACTACTAAATCATTAATGCACTTTGTAATGATCTCCAAGTTAACAATAAATAAATATCAAAAACCAAAATCACCAAAAGATAACACAGCATTGTCAATTGGGTTAGAAATAATGGGTTTAGTGCCAGAAGGCTAGATATTAGTTTATTGCTAGGCTTGGGATGTAATGGGTGTAATCAGTTGTAAATTGATACAAAAATTACCCTAGTTTCAGTTTTGGTCTCGAAACCACCTTCCCTCTCCTTTTCTTAAGTCACACACTCACCCACAGCATCTGCTTGATTCATCCCCTCATCTTCCTTCTGTAGCAACTCCCACCGCTAATGGTTCTATTGTGATGGATTTCTCCTTGGTGTCCACACCCACCCCTTTATCCTGCTATTTCTTTTCTGTTAAGTGTTCTCTCATTGCTAGTATTCCCTCCACCAATCCTTCAGTCCCTCTTTGCCCACCTTGTTAATATTTCCTCCTTCCATCCTCCCACCATCCTCTTCACATCCTCCATCAATGACTTCATTTGTAAACTCTCCATATTGAATGTTGACTTATCTGACCTAGACATACATATTGTTCTTTGAACAAGTGAACATACCTCCACAATGCATCCAATCGTCCACAATATTTTGGTTCACATATTTAAGCCTCTCTTTCAATTAAGAAAGGACCAAAAAAAAAAAAAGATGCCAAGACAAGTTTGTGATGAATACTCATATACCTACAATGTATACTTCTTCAAAGTAAAACAATAAAAAGAACTTCTTTATGTTGCCAACATATCAAGTACAAATTTTGATGTAAAATAACATTAACCATAATGGTTTGCCTTTTCCAATGGATTAAAAAAAACAATCCATTAAAAAAAAATACCTTAAAGAAAGTTAGGTTAGCAAATATTTAAATTCTTAACATTTTCTTTCTTCCATTCACTAAGTAGTCTTGTCGAGAAAATATTCCATGAAATTGTTCATGGTAGACAACTGTGCATAAGAATCATACAAATTGAAGATGGACTACATGAACTTATTTATGTTACAATGTTTGCAGTTTGAAGTAATCTCTACATATGAATGTTATTTGGTGTAAATATGAAAATTTTGGTAGTTGTTCAAAGAACTTAATCAAAAAATTCAACCAAAAGCTGACATTATATATTGAAACAATTTACGATGCATTTTATGTTTGCACATAATAGAAATATTGGCAAGTACCTGATATCAATCGCCATTATATCAGGACCAAGTTCACTTGAGGGGGAAACATAATCTGGAGCAAAAGCCTATTAAAGCAGTATTTTTTCAGTAATCCCTTTATTAAAATAAATAGAGAAGAATGCTAAAAATTGTGTATATTCTCATAGAATCATTTGGACCATAACCTGGCTGCAGATTTCACAAATGATGTTCCCTTTCTTATTGCACCATTTCTGGATACATTTTCTATGGGCAAACTGCATAAAACTCAAAGCAAGAAGTCAGATAATCACCAAACTGTCATAATATCAATTTACCATTAAATGAAAAAAAAAATTAGCAAACAGACAAAATCAATCACCCAGAAATTCACATAATTGAGTAAAAACAAAAGTGACCCATTTTACAAAGAAAAGACATGGAAGACCACATAAGTTACAACAGAAATGTCGAATATCATCTAAAGTCAGTTACCAAAGTTGAGAAACAGAAGTGGGGCCTTAACTCTTATTCTCTATAGTAACAAAGTGATATGGAAGAACTAAATGAACAATTTTTAGTTACTATTGAACTATTAGAAAACATCTGAATGACTATCGCATGGTAATGTTAATTGTTTCCTTATATCAGTTAACTCTCTTCCAGAAATTGCTAGATTTTAAATTGACTAGTGGTAATTTTCATCAAAAAGCAGGCGAATACTGTGCAATAATTGTTTCTTATTGATGTAACAGCGTTCTGCTATAATCATAGGGTTGTTGCATTACCATACAAAGGGATAAAAATAGTATCCAAAAGAGATTGTCCAGGAGAAGCATATACCAAGAATAAGATACCGATTAATGAAATTCGGCAGCAATCATATGTACTTTATTCACTCAAAATGCTTCTATATCGAGGGTCTTTAAAACAGATAAAATATCTATGTAGTTTGCCCACACAATCAGTTTTCAAAAACTACACATGCTAGTTTATGAAGCCGTCAACCTGTGATGATAAGGGCATGCAAAAACCATAAACGAAAGCCAAAGAGAGGGAAAAGATAATTAACTATGGCATTTATCCCTTCAGACGAGTAATGTCAAGTCATAGTTCACTGAATCTTCCACATGTATAAAAACATAGATTGCAAGTCTAAAGTATACGACGATCTGAGTTATTAACCCATAAACACAAAACACCTTCACAACTTCTTTTAAAAAAAATAATTGAAAATGAAGAATTCCATACATGAATTTATAAATTATAATCCTACAACACTATGATTTAGGTGGGCGGCGATGGGAGTGCGAAACTGTTCCATAACAGAAGTTTGCGAAAATTGAAACAGAAACGAAGAGCAATCGGGAGGGGAAGAGTTGAGGAGGAGGATACAGATACCTTGAGGGTTCCAGTACAAGCACAAGGGCATTCCAGGTCGCCCTCATCCCCTTCCTCTTGGCAAATCCTGCATTCGACCACTTCGCCTCCCTTCTTCTTATCGGCATTGATCATCCTGCTCACCGAGCAACCCGCCGCCGCCGCAGCTACGCCGTACGACGCCAGCGATCCTCTACCGCGGTGGGAAGTATCTAAGCACGCCGCCGATCCGACGACCGAGTCGACAGGCACCATAAAATCACCCACCATCGCCTCTCCCTCTCTTCTCTCTCTCTCTCTTCTCTCTCTCTCACTCACTCACTCCGTCTCTGCTTTGGTACAAAGAAAACAGAAATGGAGAGCAGACACTAAAAAGAAGGGACTTATATTTGAAAATAAATAATAAAAAAAATTGAAAACTTTTCACATTGCTCACCCACAAAGTTTATCAAAAATTACACTTCACCTCTCATAATTTAAAAAATATTAATATATCTATTAAACTTTCCAAACCCTTTGATTTCACTCCAGGAGCCTAAACAAGTTAAATAATTCGTGAACTATTCGAATCTTGATTTGAAAAAAAAAATTAATTAAGTTAACAAACTGAACTTAAATTTAATTTTGAATTTAAAAATATTATCAAATTTAACTCGAATTTAACAATATTTGATTCATAAACTTGTAAATATATTCATTTAAAAGCTCGTGAATGTGTACATTAAAAGATTTACAAATATATTTATTAAGAAACTCGTTTATTTTATTATAAATATATATATAATTAAATATTACATAAATTATAAATATAAAAAAAAATTATTAATTATTATAATTAATTATTTTAAATGAGTTTAACTAAATTCCTGAACTTTTTCTAAATCGAATTTGAGTCTGAATTATTTAATTTTATTATGAATTAAGTTCGAATTTAAGAATTAAAATTTGAATCAAATTTGATTCGAGACGGAGAAATCAAACTGAACTCGACCTCTAACTATTCAACTTATACTCCTGTTCACTTGAAACCTGAGGTGCAAAACAATATTTTTAAAATTATGGAAGTT
>JBBUKS010000021.1:3052391-3072286 GCA_038050645.1 Hedychium gardnerianum
ACCTATGAAACACACCATACACGTGTATAACGACCTACGATGCACACCATATACGTATGCACTAGACAACAATATATATATATATATATATATATAATAAAACAACATAAACATCACATGAAGTAAATATCTATGAATCACACTATACACGTGTGTAACGACCTACGATGCATACCATACACGCATGCACCCAACTGCGATACACACCATAGACGTGTGTACCACTACCAATCATGGATGATCAATAGAACGAGACTGTATGGATAACATAATAGACTAATTAAAGATCAAACATCTAAGCATCCAAAGTAAGAAATGACATGAATAGATTTAGGGTAATCAAAACTACCTATCAAGTCTATAATATTCATGCACTATGTTCAAGGTTCTAAAAGAGGAAAGGATAGAAGTACCCGCCTCAAAATAGGTCATGCTGAATATCCTCAGATCCGATGCTCTGTCTTGAATCCTGATCCTTTAATCAAATATACAAAAACTATTTGAATGCTAAATCCATACTAGTAATAAACTTAATAGCAACACTATATGAATTAAACACCTAATTACCAGATCGAATGAAAAATAATTTAGGTTTAGAGATTCGTTACCCTAATTCCATTAACAGATCTCATAAACCTACATTTCAATTTCCAATCATTTAAGCCCACATCCTAACCCATCCACTTCTTTTCCTTAATCCCCAAATTTCCCATAAGAGTTTATCATCCCAACCAACCTAAACAAAATCCATGTAAGAACAACATAAATAACACAACCAAATACAAGATAAAACCATAACATTAACTCAACCAAATTCATCCAGTAGTATATTCAAACACACCTTCAACCATAACTTCCATTAGGTCTCATTCAAGGTTCTAAGATATAGTCATGCAAGAACACACCTCTCCAATCCATTGCCACATAAAATCCTTGAACTAGGACCAAGCATAATCACTTGTCTAGATAACATCATTCCTAACATCCACTCAACAACCAATCCTACAAATCTAAATTCTCAAACATCAATACAAGATGAAACCCTAAATCAAACACAACAAAACCACACAACCAATCCTCCACTGATAACAAAGAAGCCAATACACCAAATACTACCACCAACCTACCATTAGGTATATTTCATAATTCAAGAATATAATCAAGCATGAACAATTACTCTTCACCCAAACGAATACATAACTCCTTTGAATCCATCCTAATGTCCAAATCCAAGAACCTAAAGGCAACCAAGCAAATACAAACCAACTACACAACTAAATTCATTAACTCATCATATACATGCTGGGGGTGGCTGCTTGGACAGATCAGAGACGATTGGATCAGATCAGAAAGAGGATCGGTAGTGATGGCACTCAACTGATCAACCACTGGCTGGGGCACTCAATCGATCAACAAGGCTCACCGGTATGAGAGAGATGGTGTCGGGTGGGGGATGTGGCCGGTGAGGGCTCGGCACCGTTGGCCAAGTCTAGTCAGTGGTGCTACTACCAGAGCCCATGGTTGTAGTGGTCGAATTTGGGAGATTGTGATCGGCGGTCGTGGGGATGAGATGGTCGATGGCTTGGCTAGACTTGATCGCTGGTGGTCGACGATAGGAGCGATGGTGGTTGTGGATCGGCTCGGCACTGAAGAAATGGCCTACTACCATGAAGAGAGTAATTCAGAAAGAAAGTAATAGGGAGGAGGAAGGAGGTCGACGACTCTGGGCTGGCCGGACTTGACAGCACCTACCGGTGATCAGCACAGACAGTAGCAGGGAAGGTCGGCGATGGACCGAGAGAGATCGGAGAAGGAAGGTTGGCGGCGATGGATTTGGGGGAAGAAGAAAATGTCGAGTGATGGCTTTAAGAGAGTAGTGATATAAGTTAGGTTTATATATTAAAACTTAGGTTTTATTAATTCAACTTAGGCTTTAATGAATTCAATTAACTCTCAACTAAATAGATATTTCAAACAGACCTTATAAAAATCTATTATTTATATCTCCGTGAACTCCTTTAATTACCTCCGATTAAATCCAGAAAATTTCCTAAAAATTTCCAATAAATTCTATAAATTTATTTTTTCATTAATGCTCATTATTTAACTATTTTTAATTGTCATATTTAACACATATGACCTCGTGGGCAGCCCAGGGTATAACAACCCAAATAATAGCATATCTATGACTAGCTCACACCTGGAGGGAGCCCTGATCGATAGCACATGCATCTTCGTGATGCTACTATTAGCTCACATCCGAAGGGAGCTCTGATCCCTAGCATACATGCAACCACGATGCTATGACTAGCTCACACCCGAAGGGAGCCCTGATCACTATCGTACATGCAACTGCAATGCTACGATTAGCTCACACTCGAAGGGAGCCCTGATCACTAGCATACATGTAACCGCGATACTACGACTAGCTCACACCCGAAGAGAGCCATGATCGCTAGCATACACTCAACTGCGATGCTACGACTAGCTCACACCCGAAGGGAACCCTGATCGCTAGCATACATGCGACACTGTGATGAGTAGGATACAACAAATCCTATCATCGTACATGTCTGTCTATGTAATGTACACAACTTCATCCATCAAGACATACCGATCATAATACACGTGACACACGTGTTTATAACTACAAATCAGACATGATAGTCACTAACATGACACATCACCTAGAATATATGTCACACTCATGTTTACACCTACAATCATACACATACGACACATGTTACAATATCTAGGGTACACGCCACACACGTGACCACCACACAATCAAGAACATGTAATAAATGCTACATCATTATTGGTACACGTCACACACATGTCCACAACTACACATCATGAATAATGTATCACATCCTATATTATCCAATGTATACGCCACACATGCGTACACAACTACATGACATGAATAAACTGAAACTAACATATGAACACGCCACACGCATGTCTAGCTTCTACATGATTACCTAATCATAAGCATGTTCCTATTGTTCTCACCACACCCGTGTACACACTACAGAATATGAAAATAAAAGAGACTGTATGGATGTAATCATATCAACTCAAAGTACAAGCAGATATGTATTAAAGTCATGTAGAAATACAACTGGAGTTAAGGTAAATTCAATCACTAACCATGGTATCGGAGCATGCACTAAGGTAAATAAACTACTAGAGTCAAGGTTAAAATTATCCGCCTTAAAAGTAGATCATGCTCTAGCTCTCCTCAAGTCCAAGCACTTGTCCCAAATTAGAGTCCTGCCACAAATAACACAATTTATAGCTAATTCTATTATGAATCAAATAACTAAACAAAAATCCTAAACCGATTAGGAAATCCTAAATGGACCAACCTAATCACCCCCACCTCTTTTCAATTCTGAGCTAAATCTCCATAAGGAATTCAATGGGCAAAGCTTAGGAAACAAATGAAGATTCCCTTACCCACAAATAACCCTAACAATTAGGTCTCATTTAAAATTTTAAGATGTAGTTATGCAAGAACAACACATCTTCTTCAATTCGAATCCACAACCATTTGAACAAACCCTATAGTCCAATCCATACATTTCAAGATGACTAAGCAAGCACAATCTAACTACACCAAAACCAAATTCTCCATCCTCTAATACCTGTTAGTGGTGCACGGAGGTGGAGGTTGGGTGGACGGAACAGGGGTCTGACCAGTAGCCCTAGATCTGGCCGAAATAGGAGGTGCAGGTTTGTTAGTTGGCCTGCGGCTGTAACTTGCCAGAGCAGGGGTTGCCACCAAATCAGAATCACCTTCATAGTGGAGACCGGAGCAATTGAATGGTCGGCAATCAGATTTAGCCTAGATATGGCCGGAGCAAGGGAATCGAAGCTGGTGGTTGGTGACAAGTTACAACAGCGGCGTGCCCAACACCGACGGCTCGCAATAGAGGCCCCCGAGAGTGACTACGTGGCCGGCAAGGATGTCCAGAAGAGAACAAGGGATCCGGACTTGGTCTTGGCTGTGGACTAGCAATAGGGTCCGTGGGCTGGCCACCAGCTGCGAGCTGGCTACAGGAGCAGCGAGGCTGATCGCCGGCTACAGGTTGGCCATAGGAGCAATGAGGCTGGCCACCAACGGCAACTCGAGGGAGAGAGATGGCGGACGATCGGGTGAGGAGGAAGGCAGATGCTGTGTCCTACCACTGGTCGGGCCTAGCATTAGTGGCCAATGGTCGTGGCTGCAGTGATGGTCAGAGATCTTGCTGACAATGACTTAAGTGGGTGAGAGGAGATGAAGAAGAAGGATGGTGTGACGGTGAAGATCGGGAGGAGAGGGTTTTTTTATAACCCTAGGCTTAACTTTTGATTAAAACCTAGGTTCATTAATTCCAACCTTAGGTTAATGAATCCAATTAACTCTTAACTTAATTGATATTCCAAATATGCCCCTTTAAAGTCCAATAAATTGATCCCCTTAAACGATGTCAAATAAATTCGGTTTAAATCCTAAAAAAATCTTTAAAAAATCTGTAAGGTTATTTCATAATCCCCACTTATTATTTTACTATTATTTATTTACCATATCTTACAATTATAACAAGATAAAGTGATAAGAAGTCAGGAAAATATTGTTCACATAAATGGTAAAACAAGATGAATAGAGAATCCAAATTAGCTAAAAAATGCCTTTTAAAGCTTTATATTTAGCATTTGAAAAGAAAAAATAAGTGAAATCATAGCCCATGCAAGTTCAAAAATGTTAACAATTAGAAGAAGTTGGAACCTGGTAAATGTCCAGAATAGTAAAATGGTTTTACTTTGCCCAACATAAGGGTCATATACTCGATCAAATTCATAATCCTTCTTAGGATTGGCAAGAGAATCATCACTGGTGTTTACTCAAAGTGTGAATTCATCTGGAAGCTCAATTATAGAAAGACCTTCATCTTCGAAAAGTGGCCTTATATGATAATATACTTTGACATTTCCTGAAATGACAAAAACCTCAAAACATAAGAGGATTGCAATAGATTATAACAAAGAAACTATTTAGAAAATAATATATAACACAACTAATGATACCATAATCCAACAAATATATCTTAATAATAAATAAAATAGACAATAGAAATATAATTTAAACCTAAGAAATGAAGAGCAATGCAAGTATGGAAATCTAATCTAACCTAAATTACATTTTCAGAAAATTAAATGCAACATAAAGAAAACATCTAATGAAACTAAGCATGCAAGGAACCATAGAGCAATTAACAAAACCTAACCTAATAACATGCAAATTAAGAACACGAACTCAATAGAAATAATAAGCATTCAACAAAATGAAGCATTGCAAGAATCTAAGCTAAAGAAAATGCGAACTAAAGTAAGACAAATGATTGGGGCATTTCAACAAACACTTAGTGAGCATGACAAATGATTGGGGCATTTCAACAAACACTTAGTGAGCATGAATTGAATTAAGCAAACTGTGTGCAATTTAAACATGGAGGATCAAATTGATTACAAGCATTCAACATTGAAATTAACAATCAACAAAAATTAACCAACACACAAGAAATCAACCCAAACAAAAAAAATAACCCAACACATGAAGATCAACCCAAGGATGGCGGTTGTGGATGGAACCTTCTTCTCTTCTAACCCAAAGAGAAGATGGCTGCCGAAAGATGAAGAGAGACCTCTTTTCTTCTAATCCGAAGAGAAGAGGAATGTAGAAGCGAGAAGGGGATGTCAGATGAGATGGAGGAGCGGAAGAGGGTTTCCTCTCTTCTAACCCGGAGAGGAGAAGGGTTCAGTTACTCCTCTTCTAACCCGAAGAGGGAGATGACTGGTTGGATGGATGAAGGAGGGCTGCCCTCTCCTCTTCTAACCGGAAGAGGAGAGCGGAGAGGGAGATGGAGCTCCGGTTCCTCCTCTTCTAACTCGAAGAGGAGCTTGGTCGGAGATGGAGGTGGTGTCGGCTGGTTGAGGAGAGCTTGGGAGGAGGTGATGTTGGCGTCTTGGAGAAGAATACTTCGTAAGTTAGGGTTGTGGAGGAGATGAGATAAGGGGGAGAAGGGATGGTCGGCTGGTGATGGTGAGAGAGTTGGTCGCCGGCCGTTGGTGAGGGAGAGGAAGAAGAGGTGGCGACCGTTGAGTTGATGTGAGGAAGTTGTAGAATAGAAAATGCACGTGAGAGGAGGTGAATCACGTGTTTTAAAAACTTTTTTTTCAGTTTTAAAATAACTTGTCGAAAGTTTGAGCACGCAGTAGAAGAACAATTAATCAAAAAAATGAAAAGAAAGTACTCATTCGGTTTTACTTAGTTCGCAGTCCAACGGACTACTACTCCAAGGCCCCGCCCCTTTGGGACGTTTTCGACGGACAATCCACTATTACCCTCTTCCGGAAAATCTCCGAAAGAGCAATCGATCACAAGATGAGGGAAGTGTAACAACCCTACACTTCCTTATGCAATAACTGAAATGAAGTAAATTCGTTACAAACACTTGAAGATGAAGAATGGATTGAGCTCGTGTGTTGGTGAAGATCTTGTTGCAAAAGTTTGTTCCGACGTTGATGTGAGGCAGTAGAATCGTAGCATAGTAGTTGTAGAGAACAGGACAACAATATGACGAAGAAACAACGTTTTGAAGTGATGTTGAGGCTGTTGTTCATGACATTGTTTTATAACTCATTGGGGGCGCCTTCATCGATTCAGGGCACCTCCATTGAGGCTAATCTGATTTAAAAATTACAGATTTATCCACTCCGAGGTGCCTCCAAGCTGTCCGGTACATTTCCATTAGTGTCACATGTTAGCATCTTACAAAAACTCATCCTCGCAACTTATCCATGCCCTAAGGCGCCTCCAGTGCCTTTGGCTCCGAGATGCCTTCATTTACTCGGGGTGCCTTCAGCGCCTTTGGATATGAGACGCCTCCATCCATTTGACGCGCCTCCAGCGCCTTTGGATCCGAGACACCTCCATCCACTCGAGGCACCTGGAACACTATTGACTACAGTTTGACTTTCCCTTTAAGCTATGCAAAAATAAGTTAGTCTAAAACAAAATAACCTACAACACAAAGTTAGAATAAAAATTCATGAACATTTATATTTGTGACTTAGATCTTGTTTAACCACGATCAGGATCTAGCCACGATCTCAACTTAAATTTTCAAGTAAGATCTAAGTTGGACCAGTGCCTACCATCCCCACTGGGACTAGGCCTCGCTGGATTCACTCTTTCAGTTTGCTTACCTTACTTACCAATCATCGATTTCCTTTCTCGACGTCTGATCTCTTGACCCACTAGGGATTCCTTCCAGAATCCCTCAACTGGACTTCAGTCAGTCGTTTGGTCCTCCCTGACCCAAGTTTGATTTCTTGTCAACTGTCTAGTCATCTCTGACCTAGCTGGACTTCCTATCAATCGTATGATCCTCCATGACCCGACTGGACTTCTGCTTGGTGTCTGGTCCTCTAGATCCGTCAAGTTAGTTTGTCTGCACACTTAGCTCAAGAGGTTAAATAGCAAGAGTTCAACTTCAACCTGTTGTCATACATCAAAACCTGAGTTTGACTATCAGTGCAAACTGCACCAACAGAAGCTTCCTCTCGTACGTGTGTGTGTGAGAGGAGAGAATATAGGAAAATAGGGATTTGATTTTGACCATGCCCTGTTTTCTTTTTCAATCTCGTATGCGACCTTTCACTACAAGAAAACCCAGATTTAGCGATGGAATTAGAGATGAAATCTATTTTCTGTCGCTATTAGCTATAGAAAAGAGATTTCGTCGCTAATTAGTGATGAAAAATCAATTCCGTCATTGTACATCGTTCACCAATGACAGAATACTATATTTTGTCGTTGGGCAATGATGATTAACAATAGAATACTAGATTCCATCATTGGTTAACGACGAGACATCGAGTACCCGTCGTTAAGCCTTCTTTGTCGACCTTTTGTCAATGATGATCAACGGTTGAATCGAATCTCCATCGTTGATTTTCATTACCCAATGACGGAATCGAGTATTCTGTTATTGGTCAATGATGGAATGCTCAATTCCGTTGTTGGTTATCGTGGCCAATAACGGAATACTCGATTCCGTTAGTAAAATCGGGCAGATTAAGGGTTTTCAGCCTTGACTTTTTTTTTCACATGATCTCGACGATTCTCTCTGACAATCTCCGACGTGCTTAGACTCCAGCGAGTCATTCTCTTGTTGGTGTTGGAAGCATCAGCTAATCGAACCTATGTTTTGATAGATGACAAAGGTTCAAAGTTAAAATTTATTGTTATCTAATGAATCTGACTAAGTGTGTAGGAAACTCAAACAGAAAGTCCTAAGGGAACTTAGGCAAGGTGAAAGTCCTAGTTGAGGCTAGGCAATGAAGTCCTGATTAAGGAGATTGGGCAAGGAAGTCTTGGTCCGTGTGATTAGGCAAGAAGTCCTGATTAGGGAGATTGGGCAATGAAGTCCTGGTCGGGGGACTGGGCAGAAGTCTTGGCAGATCGAGAACACCGGGTAAAAGTTCTAAGGGTCGAGGACCCTAGGCGGAAAGCCCTGAGAGTCAAGGACACCAGGCAGAAGTCTAGGCGGGTCGAGGATCAGACGTCTAGCGGGAAGTCCCGGAGATCAAGATCGGATGTTGAGCGAAAGTCCAAACAGTCTGGAGGTCTAGATGTTTGGCAACAAGTAAACTCTCCTGAGAAGAGTAGGTGAGGACGCATTCCCTGTTGAGGGAACAGTAGGCGTCAGTTCGACCTAGGATTTCATGGTAAACCCAAAAGTCAGAATCGAACAGTCCTAAGACTATCAAAATGGTAATTCTTTTGTTATATATTTTGTTTGTGCTAATATTATGATGCAGAAGTTGAAGCCTGAAATTTGCTGAACCAGGCGCCTAGAAGAATCCAGGCGCCTCATTGAACCAGGCACCTCAATGACCTCAGCATGAGCAGAATAAGGTGACAACCTCTGGTTGGATGACACACGTCAACAACCAGACGTCTCAATGGGATTAAGGCACTTGGATTACGATAAGAATTGATGGATAAAGCTTCACCAAGAGCTCGCCACATCAGCATCGATTGAGGCACCTCAAAGGGATTGAGGCGCCTTTGACCAGCAGCATTAAGAAGACTTCCACGCTCAATTCTACGCTTCTACGACTGCGAAAAGCTACTGCACTCAAGCTACAACGACACAACGATGTTGTGACATCGCTACGAGCTCAAACGAGCCTAGCACTTGGTAACGTATAGTTAGTTGTGTTTATTTCAGTTATCGTTTCTTTTGTACTTATCTTTCTAAGGGTCGGTAAAATTATTACCGAGTCCTACCTTTGTAAAGAAACGAACCTTCTTCTCTTTCGAGAAGAAGGTTAATAGTGATTGCCCATTGAGAATGGTCAAACTGGCTGCGAGCCTTGGAGTAGTAGTCACGAGATTGTGAACCAAGTAAAATCATTGTGTTTTGTGTTTGTTTCTATTTTTCCGCTACGTACTCGAGATTATGAAAAATGTGAAAAAGAGACACACACTATTCACTCCCCCCTCTAGCACTTTCTTCGATCCTACATCTTCGACCCTTCCTCTCCGGCACGTCATCTCCGACAATGTTCTCTGGTGTCGCGTGTCTAGCAGTGTCTTCTCCGGCCTTCGTGTGTCGTTGGCGTTGGCGTCCTTAGCCACGTGTCTAGCTATGAGTGACTCTTTACTGGCCTCCTCAAATCCAACAGCTCAGATCCTCTTCTCCGACCTCCTCAAATTTGGCAGCTGTGAGAAACACTCTAAACTCCCTTGCGCTTACCTTGTCCTCTATTTGCTTGATTGCTTTATGGTGATTGTTATGCTTGTGTGCAAGTTGACATCTTCATTCTACATATTTGAAAACTTTAAATTAAGAGTATATGTATCTTTAGTGATTCTTTACATATTTGATAATTAACAATTATTTTACAAGTATCAAGCATGTTCAGTGATTGAGTCACATTATTGTTGTCATATTAACCATTTTGGGGATGCACATGCTTATCTAAGGGATGGAACTAAGTGCGAGCACCCTAGGGCAAGTGCTCTATCATAGACTTTATATATGAAAAGACCACCTAGTAGATACCAATGTGTTCTATTGAAATTTCAAATGGATTTTTTTTTTGCAAGAACTGAAAGTTGTAAGGTTTCCTTAAGTCCTATTTTAGCATCAATAGATTATCAAACAAAACATATATGTTTCGAATTTGCATAGGAGCTTTTTTTCTTTCAAAAATGCCAATTTAACAAATGCGAGGAATAATGCACTGACTTCAGACATAGAAACTGATTTATCATTATTCATCTAAGTCCAAAATTAAATATTGCACTAGTTAATATTCCATTTCCTTAGATCCAGATCTAAGAACATAATTATTTCACACTCGATGTTAAATGACATATCTTTAAAAAAATCCTATTATTTATTTAAATGGAAACTACCCCCACAGTTTTTGCTTAACTATCTAACCTACCAGGTTGTCAAATGGAAACTACCCCCACTATATTATGTTTGATTACTTTATTTAAGCTTAATTCAAATTGTACAAGTTTAATAATATTTCAAATTGTATTCTCATTAGGTAACAATGTATATGAATAAACCTTGGATGTTCAATAGATTAGAAAATGGATTTATCAAAGATAAATTTATTGCTGAAGTTAAACAGTTTGTGAACTTTGTTAAAAGTCATCTAGAATGTATGAATGATGTCGAGTTACGATATTCGTGTAATCATTGCAAATATAGAAATAGAGCATTCCATGATGAGGATATTTATGAAAGTACATATATATGTAAAAATGGATTCATTCCAAATTACTACAACTAGTACTATCACGGAGAGCCTTATTTATATGAACCAATTGGGTCTTCTATTGATTCGTCATCTGGCACAACTGCTCTAGGAGAATCATCAACTAATGATATTGTAATGCAATCAATGTTTTATAATGCGATGAATCCAGTTGATCATTCCAATATATATGAAATACCAACACATGAATATCAACAACTATATGACATGTTAAAAGCTAGTGAAAGAGAAATGTGGGAAGATATTCCTTCTGGTCATTCCCAACTATCAACTATTGCAAGGTTATTGAATATGAAAGTAGAACATCATTTTTTAGAAAGATGTTATGATGACATGTGTCAATTAATGTCAGAGTTGCTCCCTGTTGATAACACAATAACTGATAGCTTCTACAATATAAAAAATTAGTGAGGGGTTTAGGTTTGCCTGTAGAGAAGATTGATTGTTGTGTAAACAATTGCATGATATTTTGAAATGAAGACAATGAACTGATTGAATGTAGAATCTGTACTCACCCTAGTTATAAGCATCGTAGTCGCATATCAGGGAAGAAGAAGAAAAATATTGCATGAAAAATTATGTATTACTTTTCGTTAACTATTAGACTTCAATGCTTGTATGCATCTGTCGCAACAGCTTGCCACATAAGGTGACATCAAGAGCATGTGCACGAAGGAGGTATAATGTGATATCCTTGTGACTCTCCTGCATAGAAATATCTTGATACTATATTTCTCTCCTTTGTAACCGAACCACATAATGTGAGATTGAGACTTTACGCAGATATATTTCAGTCATTTGGTCAATCAAGACAATAATATCAATCTTGGCCAATTATATTAGCACCATACAACTTACTGCCATGGATGTGCATGAAAAATGAATTCATATTCTTTAAGAACTGTGTTTATTCATAGTCCAACCAATCCCAAAAAGAAGATTGATATTTTCTTGTAACCTCTGATTGCCGGGCTAAATGAATTATGAAATGTAGGGTCGATGACTCATCATTTTATTAGTAAAACTAATTTTACATTACATGTTGCCTTATTATGGATGATCAATGATTTTTCAGCATACTCAATGTTGTTAGGATGGAGTACGGATGATAAATTAGCATACCCATATTGCATGATATAGTTTGATGCATTCTCATTACCTTGTAGTGGGAAAATATCTTGGTTTGATAATCACCGCAAATCTTTACCAGTTGAATACCCTTTTAAGCGAAATAAGAATTTTTTTATAAAGAATGTTATTGTAAACTTCCACCAACAGTCTATTCCAGTGAACAAATCATTGACCAAATATACAGTTATGGATTCCTACTAGTATCTCAGCTTGAGTCCGATGAGATAAATAAATACATTGTTAGGGTGTGCAAGTATAGTTGGAAGAAAAGAAGTATTTTCTGGGAGCTGTCATATTGAAAGTATCTACTCATTTGACATAATTTAGATGTGATGCAAATTGAGGAAAATTTCTTCGATAATATCTTCAACACTATGATAAATGTGCCTGGAAGAACTAAAGACACTACAAAATCACATAAGAAATTAAAAGAACTAGTCAGCATACCAGAGTTGCATCAGAATGAAACAACTAATAAATTTCCAAAGGCTTGTTATACATTGGACAAATATGGTAAAAAAGTTTTATGTAGTTGGTTGAAGGAAATCAAATTTCTAGATGGGTATGCCTTGAATTTAGCTTGATGCGTGGATATGAACAAGTTAAAGATTGGAATGAAGAGTCATGACTATCACGTGTTCATGCAAAGACTTATTCCAATAGCTTTACATGACCTACTTCCTAATAATGTTTGGCAAATACTTACGGAATTGAGTCTATTTTTCAGAGATTTGACAATGAGATGTATTATGACGGTCGATATGATTCGGCTAGAAACAGATATTTCTCTCATACTATGTAAGCGAGAGCGCATATTCCCACCCAATTTTTTTAATTCAATGGGACATCTACCAATACATTTACCTTATGAGGCATGACTAGCTGGTCTTGTGCAGTACAGATGGATGTATCCATTTGAATGATTTTTGAGAAAATTAAAGAATAATATTTGTAACAAAGCAAGAGTTAAGGGGTTAATATGTAATGCTTATCTGGTTGAAGAAGCATCTTCTTTTTGCTCATATTATTTTGTTGATAATGTGAAAACCAGACATCGCAAGTATTCTAGAAATTTTGATGATACTCAACCAATAGAACTAGAGATGTTTTCTATTTTCAAGTTTCCTAGTAAGCCAATGGGTGCATCTGTTTTTAGATGATTAACGCAACAAGAATATCATGCTACAATAACATATATACTCTTAAACTGTGAGGAGATCAAACCTTACATAAAGTGAGTTGACTTCTCTAATTAAACATTTTTCTCATTTAAGTCTTTGCTATCCCAATTATCTTAAAGTTACCTTACATGACAGCTTGTACGAACAACAACTACAACTTCAAAATCCATCAATCGGAGCAAGTGAGGTAGCGAAAAAGTTAGAGAAGGAATTTGTTTTATGGTTTCAAATCTATGTAAATTAGAGAATTTTACAGAATTTCTCATTCATGTGTATTAAGGCCTATCCTAATTTATATCATAGCTACTTTTATAGGTGAAAGACTATAACATATCAAATGTGCAATATGAAAGGATAATGAATCTTGCATCAAGATTCCTCCGTAAAGTAAGAGTATCCTCCGGTCACTATGTTAATGACTTCAAATTTCACGTGGCACAACGAGATTCATGCAGATTAACCTACAATTCAAGCATTTGCGTTAAAGGATTTATTGACAACAGTATCACCGGGTTTGATTACTATGGTAAACTTGAGAAAATCATAGAGGTTAAATATCCTGCATTACCTATGAAAACGTGTGTGTTATTCAAATATTCATGGTATGATCCGAACCCAAGAACAGGTACCAGAATATATGCAAAGTATAATTTAGTTGAGGTTAATGCAAATAAAATGTTTAACAAGTTTGAACCTTTCATTTTCACGGTATAAGCGGTTCAGGTTTTCTATCTTGAATACCCTACGAAGAGAAGAAGATCTAGTAAATGATTGTCTATTTATCGAATGAAGCCTCACTCAACCATAGAAATGTTGAATACTATCACTGCTCAAAACTATGATGCATTTTAGAATGACGAAGTGGAGAGACATAAAGTTGATTCACAACTTCAATCCACATCTCAATTACTTGTAAATGTTAATGTGACTTATGAGGAGATAGATGATGGAGAGATGTCTAGTAATGAGGAGCTTGTTGAACTAACCGAGTCTAATGATGAGGACTTAGAAACTGTTAATATTCATGATTCAGATTGTAATAATGATTAAATATTAGTATTATTGTTCATCAAGTAAGTGATTATTTCATCTTATTGATATTATCATGTTAGTAATAATATTATAATGTGTTGTAATGTTATTTTGCAGATATTAGGATAGAAGACCAGGTAATGCCACACTGTGCTAAGGGTTGTTGGGGAGTCGTAAATATTTTTGTTATTAGTAATTCCAATTTATATATGACTTTATTTATAACATATTTCTGCTAAGATATTTTTCATTCAGGTTTACTCCAGATGACCATAGGGTAGCGACATATATCGGCGAGAAATTTAAGAAGCGAGTATGTATTTCTGTTACTACATGGAGGCATTAGACCAGAAGATGAAAGATTTCTACTATAAATAATTTATGATAAGTAAATTGAATATGTTTGGTATTGTATCTTATATTTATCTTTTAGTATACTAATTTTTCAACCTATTATTGCAGAAAAAATATACTTGGGAGGAAAAGCAGGAATCATAATTTACTACCACTTAAAATATTTATTGTGTCAAATTATACAAAGACTTATTATACAATATGAGAAAGAAAGGCACGAGGCCATGTATGTATCAGGCGAGTCTAGAGTGCATGGATGGCTACCTAGGCTGCAAAAAATTGACAGTCAAATTCTGTAGCAGCTCGAACAAATAGAAATATAGAACTAGGTGGCCTGAGCACCGGATCCACTCAGTATACTTCCAGATCTAGATCTATTGTAGAGCATGTCATGGATTATGTGAGTTTAATTTAAAGTTATGTAAGCAAATTTTAATTTATTACCAAATTTGTATAATTTTATCCTAACTATTTTGTGTATACATGAACGTTTTCTAGACCAACAACCTACTTGTTTGGAGGTCTTTATCAAGACTCATAAGAAAAAAGATGACACATTTATTGATTTTTGATCCTGGGTCATACATGTAAGATTATTAACTTTATTACATTTAACCGTTAACAATGATTAGCTTTAGTAATTATATACAATATATTAATTATTTACTATTTTTCACATAGGAGGAAATGACAAATAGAGTGACCCAAGCATCCCAACCACCAGTAGAGGGAAGGGAGGCACAGGATCTATCCACCTAGGCGATAAATGAGATTTATTATGATGTTGTCGGTGGAAGGAGAAATAACTCCTCCCTCTACGACCTTGGCTTCCAGGCCAAAGTGGTATTTGATCGTTTGAAGACTCCTAGGAGTCATCCTAGTTCTTCTTCTTCTACTTCTACTGAGGTGCAATAATGAAGACAAGAAAATCAAGAACTGAGGAATCAACTAGCCATAGTGGAGAAGGGGATGGCCTATTAGGAGCAGAGGATGACCGCTCGATCGGCCACACATGATGCTACCTTGACCGAGATGCGAGCAGTCATTGCTCAATGGATCGCATCACAGTATGGTTTTGAGTCATAGGAGACTCAAGACCCATGAGACCTTGTTGATTAACTCATTATGAGGTCTGTTCAACTACAACTTATTTTTTTTTGCTTTATCACACATAAACCATGCAAAATATATTTATTCGATTTTGATGTTATAATATGTTCATATCTAATTATATTATATTTTCTCAAGAGTCCCTATTGATATATTCATCATATCATCTGACATCCAAAATATGATGCAGGTATTTTTTTATATGTAAAATTAGTTATACATTATAATTTTTTAGTTATACATATATTACATTTTTATCGCATCATTCTGATTATCATATATCGTATTTTACTTTTTATATGATACTATAGTACTACCTCATAGGATTGTATTTAGATCTCTTTGTAGGGGATTTCTGTCATGGTATGGATGTCTTATATATTTTTTTTATATCTATTGGATTTGGATATTTTATTATGGATATTTGGATAGTTTGTGTATGATTAGTTTGTTTGTATGATTCCTATCATGGTATGGATCATTCAAATTCATATGTATGATTTGGATACATATATTAGTTTGTTTGTGTATATCTATTGGATTTGGATAACTTTCGTTTATGTATGATTGTGACTGTGGATGGTTGTGAATGTGAATGGATTGTGAATGGTTTGTGAATGTGAATGTGAATATGATTGGATTGTGAATGTGATTGTGAATGATTGTTATTAATATGGACTGTATTTGTATCGTTATCGTTTGTGATGATTGTTATTGATATGATAAATATAAGTAAGGTAAATTCTGAATATAAAAATAATTTTATAAATAATTTTTATATTTAGCGACGGAATTATATAATTCTGTCGCTATATTTCAATACAGAACAATGTTATATTACGATAAATAGCGACGGAAACATGTATTCCATCGGTGATTACCGACGGAATAGTGCTTTCCATCAGTGATTAATGATGGAATATACAATTCCATCGTTAAGAATTAGCGACGGAATCGTGTTTTTCGTCGTTAATCACAGATGGAATACATGTTTCCATCGCTAATTACCGAAATAAAATTAGCGACGAAATTATGATTTCTGTTGATGATTAACGACGAAAATTATAATTCCGTCGGTAATCAACGTAATGAAAATAACGATGGAATTGTGATTCCGTCGTTAATTATCGATGGAAACCACAATTCCATCGGTAATCACCGTAATGGAGATAGCAACATAATTGTGGTGTCTGTCATTAATTACCAATGAAAATCACAATTCCGTCGTAAAAAATTATTTATGACCCAATTTATTACGACGACCATGATTATGCCGATATTCCATCGTTATTAACATATAACGACGGAATAACGATGAAAATATCCATCGTTATTTGGTATTTTTTTTATAGTGTTTAGAAGTGGTCTTAACTGCTCCTAAAGGTGACTTTTAGAAGTGGTCAAATTAACCGCTCCTAAAGGTGGCAAACAGAAACGGTTTTGAAACCGCTTCAAAAATATATCAATTGAAGCGGTTTTAGGAGCGGTTACCTACGATTGATTCTATTGGTTCTGCTTTTACAATGACCGTTGCTAATTTTTCGGTCATGATGTCTATTTTTTTTTTGGTAGTGATTGTGTGCAAAAAAAAAAAAACAAAAAAAAACAAAGTTATGCAAACTAAAATGTTCAATTGATTCAATTACATTTCTACAATAAGTTGTAAAGAACCAATTATTCAAGTAAATGTGTTGATCAATTTGAACACTCATAAAAACAACCTTTGGTAGTCCTTGGTTGGAAATTAGGAGATCATACTGGGTTTCACAGATAGCGAAGAACCTGTGATGCGTGAAGGACCCTCACCAGAATCCCTAATACAATGTCGTTGTCTTCTAGGTCTATAGAAAATTATATGAATGTAAGGATCAGATGCATAATCAAATGTGTATGATGAATGAAAGATTTATACAAATAGGCACAAAATAGCAAGCAATGATTCAATTAGATCAAAAATTAAATATAAAAAAATCTTTTTGAGTATGCTAATGAGTTACTTAACGTCCATGGTGCTTAGGATCGACTCAAAGTTCAGCCTGTATATAGGTGTGTGAAGCCTAAGAGATTCACTTGAAAACCCTTCTAAGGTGAGGAGCAACGAAAAAGACAAGAAAAACGACTTGAGTTGATTAAAATCTTAGGTTTCTTATATAAACCTAATATCATTAGTAGACTAAGTGACTTTAATCGACTATTTCAGTAGTCAACTAATTAGTTGACTACTCAAGCAAATTTACTATTCTATTTCTCAATTAATTAATTTGAGTTTGTCAATTATTTAATCAATTGAAATATAAAATTAATCAATTAGATGAAAGATAAAATCATTCTACTTGGTTGAATAATAAACTCAGTCGATTACCTAATCGACTAAAGTTGTGCACAAATTAAGTTGACTGAATTATCTATTTAGTAGATTAATTCTACGAATAGATTAAGTCACTTGATACTAAGAATTAATCATCTAAAATCTAGCATATTTTTTCAGTCAACTTCTAAAATGATAAATAAATAAGAGTAATTTAATAGAAACATATATTTTACTCAAATAGATTTATAAAAAGTAATTTTCTAGTACTTTTTTTTGACAAATCCAATAAGATGCGATGAAGAAAAAATATGATACAATTTTTTAATATTGATACTAAGGCTGAGCATTCGGTTAAAATCGAACTGACTGAACTAACTAAATTGAATAAATTACAATTTTTTCGAATTAACTAAACCGACCGAATTTTCTTACAAAAACCGAACTGATAAAATATCGATTTATTCGATTTTCAACTGAATTAATCAAAATTTTAAAATAAATTAATCAAATTTAGATTTTGTTTAATTAATTAGAAAATATTTGACATTGAGAATGAGACCTTAATGATTCTCCCAGTTGACGATGAAGAACCTCAAACTGTTGAAAAAATATTGAGATGCTTAGTTAGAGAAAAGTAGAAAGTTACAATAGATGAAGAAATAGGGTCAATTACTATAAGAAAACTAGAGGGTAGCAATGACTTTAGCGACAAATAAATAATTATCTGTCCCTCTTAGCGATGGATAATTATTTATTTGTCGCTATTTGCGACGACTGTAAACAATTCGTCGTTATGGGCAGGTTTTTTTTTATTACCGATATATAACAATGGATTAGTTTTATGTCTATCGCTAATAGCGACGGAGTTTAATATTCCGTCGCTATCCCTATTTCATAATTAAAAACTAACCACTTAAATAAGAAACGACTTTAGCGACGGAATATTAAAATCTATCACTAATAGCGATGGAATATTAAAATTCATTGCTAATAGTGACAAAATATTAAAATTCGTCGCTAAATTTGGGAAGAAAATATGATTCGTGGCCCGATCTTATCTTGCATGATCACGAACCCTAAACCCTATCTTCCTCTCTAGCGACGTTCCTCCTCCGGCGATGATCTTCCTCTTCGACATAACCTCCTCCGGCGATCGACAATCTCCCCTCCCCTTTCCCTCTTATGCTGCTGTGCAGGTATTTCCTATATTTTCTTCTCCTGTATTCTCATTTTGTGAGGCTGCCTGCACCGAGCAGCGTCGCGGCTCATTATGGTTGGCCAATAGTGAGAAATGTTGTGCTCAGTAGTGCTCGACTAACGTCGAGAACTATCGTGACCGACAATAGCCCTGACAGTGCCCACGATAGTGCTCTGCCGACCCCGGAAGTGCTCGATCGACGCCGAGAACTATCGTGGCTAGTAGTGGAGCCGACAGTGCTCTGTCAGTCACAACATTGCTCTCTTGGACCCCAGAACCATATTATAAATCCATATAAAAAATTATTTTAGGATTCTTAGTAGTCATGCAAAATCTTAATAGTCACCTATGACTGTATAATTTATTGGTAAATTTTATTTCATAAAGTGAGATATTATTGTTTGAATTAGCATTTATCCTTCTAGTAATTTTACTACCTAATAGTTCTTTTATTATATAAATGATGACTCAAACAAGTTATTTTTTGAAATGCTACCATCAATACATCTGTTTCCTTCACGTGTAGTGTGGCTCATTATTTAGTTAACCCTAGACTTGAAAATAATACTCTAGTGGTTGCTGAAACTCTGACCATACTTGATTGTTTGAGGTATCTTAGAAAGTTAGGCATGATAATGAAGATTAGCATTTTTAGACCTTCGTCCGATAATTTATTTCTGATCAATATTAATTATTTAGTATATATTATAATAATATATTAGTTGTA
>JBBUKS010000021.1:3084997-3105414 GCA_038050645.1 Hedychium gardnerianum
CTCTCTCTATCTGAGAATCTAATTCTCAAACTCGTTTTAAATCTTTTGGATAAACTCATAGTGCGTGTGACCCAATAGATTTTCAGTTATGTTGGTCATCCATAATTAATTATTAATTATGAATCGATCATGAGTGGTACATCCCCAATTAACCAAAAAATCAACGGTTGATCCCAGAACTTCTTCCGAAACCTTTCAGCAGCTATAGTGAGTCACGCCTTATTCCTTTCACTCGTCTTATACCCACTTGGTTCAGGACATAGTCTATGTGGTTGTCCCCACTAGACCGACTACGTCACACCTAGCCCAAGTAATACTTATTTGTCCTGTAGATTCAAATTACTTGTACATGTGTCCAAGAGTATAATACTCTTAACACGTGATGTTTTGGCCAAATACTTTGAGTAATAATCTTGACAAGTAACCATAGGGTATACGTCTCCTTGTAAGGGCAGTGAATCCTCTGTGGGCTATCCAAACACTTTCGGACACTTTAACTTATACCTAATAATACCGGGGTCACACCTTCAAGGAGATGTTTGCTTAGGATGTCAAAGTATATATAGTCTCCATGACCAAAGTGACTTGAATACCTCAAGTCGAAGGAAACTTGCATTTTAGCTACAGTAAGAGCTTCATTGACATATATATAGAGAGAGATAATCATATGAAGTCTTACAGCAGATCACTTCGATGAACTAGTTATCATAACTAGCATCCACATTTAACTCTCGACATCCTAATATCTCTAGCTAGTGAGGAATAACTGTTTGGTTAGACCAAGGAGTATAACCCGTGCCAGTCTCATAAAATTGATGATGTCCGAACACATCAATTCGTTGATTAGGAAAGATTTTAATACATTTATAATTACACATGTAAAGATATTTACTAGTTGTGATCCAATCACAAGTTCTCTCATACTATGAATCATATTACAGATATTCAGTATGTGAGTTTAAGATCTAATCATATACAATAAATATATACAGTCAAATAGTGAATCTTTATTTATCTAATAAATATATACAAATCATAAGGCGATTGCCTTAGGATATCTCTCAGACATAACAAAGTGATCCTTTTTGCCACAGTTATAACAAGCTAACTTGCTTTTAAGTTTATGTCCGTGCTTCTTTCCTTTGAATTTCTTCATGTTTGAGCCCAACCTAGCAACAACATGCCCTGGTCAAAAGGTTCTGTAATAGTGTCACAATGGAGGATAAAGACGAAGAAGATGAAGAAGACGATAATCGGTTCAGGATTGCTTCTACAAGTCATCTTTCTAAATTAGTTATTAACCACTTATAAAAGTATGCATCTGAAGCGACTGGATGGTTTAAACCACTAGTTTGTTTTACTACTTCAGTTGCCCTTAGCACCGCCAACATCTGCAACGGTTGAAAAATCGATTCAATAGGTTTAGCATTGGTTGATAAACGTTTCTAAAGGTCTTTTAAAATTGTTTCTAAAACTTTTTTTTTATAGTGGGAGGGGATAAATATATTTTAAAGAGACCGTTTCGCTGCAGGACTCGACGTCATAACTTGACTTTGGGCAATGCTCCTCACGCAATTCACTCAGACTCAGACTCTGATTTGTTTGACATTTGTCCCGAGCACTCGGCCTCCTTTGCGACTCCAAAAGTCCCTCCCGCACTTTGCTCAAGCTGACAATTTGAAATTATTTACTTAAGTCATCTCATAAATAAGTCTGAAAAAATTCATTTTTACATTCAGATTACTCCTGTATCTACAGCAAATTGTGAAAAATAGAAATACTTCCGACAATAACTTCGTGCAAATCAACCTTTGCCAAGTTTAATGCAAAACCATATGTTTAAAACTTGATAGCTCTATACAAAATTTTATTGTGGCAAAAGACGAAACGCTCGCCCCCAACTATGCAAAACCGTGTGTCCAAAATATAATAGGGCTTCTAGTTGTTTATTTTATCTCAAGATAGGCTTGTTATTGTTTATTTATTAGCTAACAGACTTCAATTGTACTGGATGCATGGCTCCAGGAAGAAAGGAACAAACCTCTGAAGTTGACACATGCATAGCCCATAATTTTCTACAGGGTTTTCTACTGGCATATACGGCGAATCCTGTAGTGTTAAGTGATTTGACTGATTTCATCGAATGCAAAATCAGCAGTGAAACTGTACCCAAACAAAGAATGTTCGGTTCTCAATATTTATCCTAAGTTGCTTCTTTTTATTCAGAATTTAAAAAATATATTTTCAGCAATTTTCCAAAAGACACCTCTAAAATTTGAAATTGCCCCCCCCCAAAAAGCACTTTATTCTGATTTTACCTATCTACGTTGGCTGTTTTTTTTTTTTACATATAATCATTTTTCTCTCAAATATAATTTTTTCACTAAAAAAATATTAATTTTTTCGCTCAAATCATTTAGCGACGAATTTTAGCAACGAAAAAAATTCATCATAAATTTACAACAAAATTAGTGATAAAACTAGAAATCGTCGCCAATCTGTAATGAAATTAGCAACGAAAACTTTTCATCGCAGATTAACAACAAAAATGATTTCGTCGTAGAATACATTGCCAATCTAGAATTCATCGCAAGATATACAACAAATTTCAGTTTTATCGTAAAACTTTGCGACGAATTCATAGATTCGTTGTAAACTTTGCGACGAATTCATAGATTCGTCGCAATATTCTAAGCTTTTGCTAATTTTTTTTGAAAATGTTTGCTATTTTTTTATTTCTAAATATTGGCGACGAATCCTTGGATTCGTCGCATATTTCTAACTTAAATGGTTAGGTTGAATGAGTTTAATAATCAAAGAATCATAGCATACTAAGTAGGCCTATTGTGCTAAATAGGCCAAGTGGACAAGTGAAGCTAAATGAGTTGAGCAACTAAAGATGTTGATCGGTCAATTAGGATAAACAAATTGAGAATATGAGTTGGTCAGTTGGATTGGTCAAACTAGATGGCTTGGTTGAATTTAAAAGAACAATTAAGTTAATTCGGGCAATCAAGCGAATGATGTTGGTTGTGTTGATCATACTAGCTAGTAAGAGTAGGAGTTTTGATGGAGCAAACAAATTAGTTAAGCTAGATGAGCTAATTTAGTTAAAGTAATTAAGTACTCTAGACAAGCTAGCCAATAAGGTCAAATGGGTTCAATGATTTAGTCATGTCGATTGAAAATAAGGATTAATTAAGCAAGTTGAGGTGCTGGATAAGTAAATAAATTTAGATTTGTTGAGAATGAGCAGGTAGTTCCATTTGGTTGTATTAGCTTGTTGGGATTGGTGTCGTCGCTAGTGAGGATGAATAGCACGTGATTCATGCATGATTCGTTATTTGTCGATCATGTATTAGTCTACAAGATATTAATACACTGTGAAAAATATAATATAAAAGAAAATACAAGCATAAAATGTTTGCTAGTCCCATTGCATTTGGGGATGAAAATAGTTTTCGTCCCTAAATTGGGGACGAATTTACGACGAAAATAAATTTGTCGCCAAAAAAACTCTAAATTTCTTTCCACCTAACCCCCCACTCCATATCCCTAATTTCTCTTCACTTCCCCCTCCATGGCGACGATGACAGTGAAGGTGATAGTGATGGCGACGAACGTGTAAGCTCCCTCTTCCCTCTCATTTCCCCTCCTCAACGGCGAAGGTGACGGCCTTGGGTGGCCTCGGCCTGCTGCAGTCGGCCTGGTGGCTAGCCCCTGCCGGCCCCTACTAGTCGCGGCTCGCTATGGTTGGCCGCTGCTAGCCCTGGCTAGTTGTGACTGGTCTTGCACATCCCAGTTCCTCGCATCAGGTCCCCTTCAAATTTTTTTCCTTACAGATTCATTTTTTTTATAAGTTGTGTATGTAGGAGATCCAAATATTGGCATACAAAAATTTGAAAGTGTCAAGTTTTATAGGTATTCTTCATGCATTTATAAATTGCTTCCCTTTGATTTTTCTTTAATTTTTTTTATTAAACCATCTATGTGTCTTTTTATATTAAACCATCTCATATAATTTGTATTTGAGATTCAATATGTCACTACAAAAAAATACCCGTATAGGAGTGATTTTTTTAACTTTCAAAAGCAGTTTGCAAGCGCTCCTACACTTTTACCAACGGATGCAAAACCGCTCCTCTTGTTGTCGTCCCTATATCATATAGTAGCGATTTTCGTAACTGTTGGTAAAAGTTAAAAAATCGCTCCTATTATTCTGTGTAGGTATGGTTTGAAATCAATCTTACATGTTGTGCATATAACAATGGTTTCCAACCTATTCTGTAGCTATAAATCCATGAGCGGTTTAAACCACTCTGAAACCCCTTAGGTGTAAGAACAGTTTTAAACCGATCCTACATGCCATGGATATAAGAGCGATTTCCAAACACTATTGATGATAGAAATTTAGGAGCGGTTCAAACCACTTCTAAATGTCATGAGTATAGGAGCACTTCAAACCATTGTTAAAGTTAGAAATTTAGGAGCGGTTCAAACCACTCTAGAACCCATAGGGTTTAAGAACAATTTTCACCTGCTCTTTCAAGCTGTTAATATAAGAGCGATTTTGAAATGTTATTGATGCTAGAAATATAAGGGCGATTTCAAATCGCTCCTAAATGCCATGTGAAATTCTTGATTCTCTTGATATGTCAGACATTGATGTTTGCATTGAGTGTGTTAAGAAAAAAATAACTAACAAAAGGAATAAGAGAGCAAATCCTTGTAGTGATGTTTTAGAGCTGATACATACGGATGTTTGTGGATCATTCCCTAAGGTATATTGAAATGGTTAAACATATTTCATCAGCTTTATAGACGTCTACTCTCGATTCGACTATCTGTACCTTATTCATGAGAAGTCGCAATCGTTGGACATGTTTAAAATTTTCAAAGTCGAAGTCGAACTTCAACTAGGTAAGACAATTAAAGTCGTCTGATCCGACCGTGGAGGTAAATATTACGGTCAATATGATAAATCAGATGAATAACATTCAGGACCTTTTACAAAATACCTTGCCCAGTGTGGGATTGTGCTTTAGTATATCATGCCTATTACACCCAGTCAGAATGGTGTAACTGAGCGACACAATCGTACCCTAAAAGATATGACAAGAAGTATGATGATTTTTACTTCTTCACCAGAGTCTTTGCGGGATAAGGACTAAAGACTATAATTTACCTACTTAACAGAGTACCTAGTAAGGCAGTAACTAAAATCTCATATGAGATGTGGACGAGTAATAAGCCTAGAATTAGGCGTTTACACGTCTGGAGTTGTCCAGCTGAGGCTATGTCATATAAGCCTAATGAAAAGAAATTGGACTCAAGAATAATTAGTTGTAATTTTGTAGGTTATTTTGAGAAGTCCAGGGGGTATAAATTTTATGATCCCTCTAATAGATCCTTTTTCGAAATGGAAAATGTTAAATTCATTGAAGACAGTGGGAGTGATAAAATCAGGGAAGTATATTTTGAGGAAAGCCTTAGCAATCCTCCTATGATCACTACTAGTGCAATAAATAGCGGTATAATTTCCATATCGCACATTTTGGACATTGCACATCCAGTGGGAGTAGTGAGTCAAGATATTCCCGTGTCATCTCCAATATAATTGGAGGAGCCTACCACTGAAATTGAGGTATTGCCTCATATTGATGAGCTTATACCTCAACCACCTCAAGTACAAGTGTCTTTAAGGCGATCCACAAGGAAACGGAGAACTACGACTTCTCGTGATTATGTTTATCTCCAAGAACATGATTTTGACATAGGGTTAGAAAGTGATCCTGCATCTTTCCAAGAGATCAAACAATTCTCTAACCCTGAAAGGTGGATTAACGTCATACAAGACTAGTTGAAGTTTATGACAGACAATGACATTTAGGAACTTGTCGAATTGCCTGAAGGTTCAAAACCTGTTAGTTGTAAATGGATATTTAAAACCAAGCGGGGTTCAAGAGATAATATCAAAAAGTATAAGGCTCATTTTGTTGCCAAGGGATTCACTCAGAAGGAAGACATTTATTGTAAGAAAACTTTCTCACCTAAATCGATGAAAGACTCTCTTAGAGTAATCATGGCACTTGTAGTTCGTTTTCTTTTGGAGTTATACCAGATGAATGTAAAGATTGCATTCCTCAATAAAGACATTGAGGAGTCTATATATATGGTGCAACCAGAGAACTTTGAGTCTGAGGACTCAAAGCACCTAGTATGTAGATTAAAGAAATTCATTTATAATTTGAAACAGGTGTCCTGTCAATGGTACCAAAAATTTGATCAAGTAGTTACCTTATTTGGATTTAAGGAGAATCCCGTTGATCAGTGCATATATGTCAAGTTCAGTGGGAGCAAGTTTGTTATATTTGTTCTATACGTGGACAATATATTGCTTGCGAGCAATAATAATGGTCTGCTGCATGAAACCAAGTCATTTCTATCCAGTAATTTTAAAATGAAAGATCTTGGTGAAGCATCCTTTGTTTTAGGCATACAGATCTGTCATGATTGTTCAAGAGGCATTTTTGGACTTTCACAATAGACCTTTATTGAAAAGGTATTTATAAGGTATGACAGACAGAACTGTACACCTGGTGACACATCTATTTTAAGAGGTGACAAGTTCAGCTTACAGCAGTGTCCACGGCTTGAACTTGAAATAAAGGAGATGGAACAATACTCTTATGCGTCAGCTGTGGGAAGTCTTATGTATGCACAAGTTTGTGCATAACCGGATATAGCGTTTATAGTAGGGATGTAAGGCAGATATGTAAGTAATCCAAGATCGTCGCACTAGAAAGCGTAAAGAGAGTGATGCAATATTTGCAAAGAACTAAAGGACATATACTCACGTATCGGAGATCAGATCACTTGGAGGTGATTGGTTATTCAAACTCTGATTTTGCTAGATGCTTGGATAACAGGAGGTCCACTTCGGACTATATTTAATTTTCATGCTTGCTGGAGGGGCAATATCTTGGAAGAGAGTCAAGCAGATGCTAGTAGTCATTTCTACTATGGAGGCATAGTTGGTAGCATGCTATGAAGCATACAATCATAGGATTTGGTTGCAGAATTTCATCACAGCATTGCAGATCGTTGATGGCATTGACAGACCACTAAGGATCTACTGTGATAATAAAGCCGCAGAACTTTATGCCAAGAACAACTGCAGTTCATCGAAGTCCAAGCACATCGACATCAAGTTTCTAGCGGTTAAAGAAAGAGTTCAGAGTCATCAGGTCATGATAGAGCACATCAACACAGATTCCAAGTTTGTTGATCCACTCACCAAGGGTTTGGTGCCTAAGGTGTTTTATGGGCATGTTGTAGATATGAGAGTCCTTCTTATGGAAGAAGAACTCATCTAGTGAGAATCTGTATTTTCTTTATCGCTCTATATTTGTTAATAAAGATAAACATTTTATTTTGATTATTATACGTATTTAAAATTTAAAATATTAATGAGAATTTTATATGTTTGTCTAAACGCTCTTAAATAAAGTATCATGATTTATTACTATTGTTTAGCATTTGGTGTTTGTAAATATGATATAGATTCCTTTTGGAATCATAAAGCTCAGATCATAATTTGCTAGTACAGTTTAGCATAAAGTTTTAGCAAATATGATCAGACTCTTTTGAGTCACTTTAGGATCAGTTGGAAATTGACATGTACTGAACACATTTCATTTAATTTCCACTCTACACATTCATATCTTGATCTATGTCATTAATGACATTGGTATTGTGATTACTGTTGTGACTTATTACGATCATATACAATAGTTATGATCTCTTTAGTCCTATACCAATGAAGTTAATGGACCAGATTATTTACAGAGGTATTATGTACCCATAAAGTTTGATATCAACTAAAGTTTACTTGTATTTCATATACAACTCACAAGTAGCCCAAGTGGGAGATTGTTAGTTATTATCTCTAATTGGTGGGCTTAATTGTAAGTTGTGCATATAAATACAAACCAAATCCATATAAAATGATCTAACTTAAGTTTATTGAGTTTTGGGTTATCCAACGTGGGTTGAATACGTAGAACTCTTAAGCCCGATCTGTTATCATCTATGAGCTAATAACAGATTGGTTGCTTATATAAGGGAAGGTCCCCATGGGTATTATCTTGAGACGTCTCTTGGTTCCCCATTAGACCAAGAGAATTCGTTGTCGTCAACCCTAAGCTCCATGGAAGATCTCTTCTATTTGCTTCCGCTTCTTCTTCTTCCTCAGGGATCTCTTTGGACGATGTTAAAGACAATGACTATGACTCTACAATCAGGTTTCATGTCATATTTGATTTATGTCTTTATTTTGTTATGTCATTATTAGAAGAAAACAAAAGATCCATGCTTGTATTCCTATTTAAATTTTTATTCGATTCTTAGAATCCATGCGACTTAGGTTTTACAGCAAACCTATCATACCATACTTCCAAATAGTTATAATCTATGCAATGAATATTGAAAAAGATCCAAAGAAAAATATATTCCAAAATTTTAAAAAAGAAAAAGTTGAGTACAAGTTGAAAGTGCACTCGGTTAGCATTAGTATAATATAGTTTCGTCTACATAGTGAAAAAATGAAACTAAAATCTTTTAGGAACTAATATAATTGCAATAAATATACATATACCATGTATCGTTAAAACTAGTCATATATCATTTTATCGTTATTCAGAGACAAGATAGAATGTATATTACATAGTATAGTACTTGTAGAATTAATTATTTGTACTAAGTTCAAGATGACAACAAATGGATGTAAATTATGCATGCTTGCATATGCTTAAAATAAACCTACCTACCGAGGGTAATTTTGTGACCACATGATTTCCTTTTCTAAGCTATAATTTCTTGAATTTCCTTGATCTATTTGGCCCATCAATGCTGTGGAAGAGTGAAATGACATATTGAGTAAATGTTCAACCTCCTCATTGCCTTCTGGAATACAAACTCTTTTTTTCTTCATCCTAGTCTTTCTCATACTTTGCAATTTATACTCAACTTCCTTCATTGTAGGTCTTTCTGCACCTTTCAAGCTTAGACATATTTTTATCAAACTACTTATTTCAAGAAGCTCTTGCCTTGTTCCTTCATGTAATATACGATCTTCTATAAGATCAAATAGCATGTTCTCTCTCATTGCTTGAAGGAAAATCATTGCAAGATTTTGTTGTGATCCATCATTTGTTGAATTTATTGGTTTCTTTCCGGTTAAAAGCTCAAGAAGAATAACTCCAAAGCTATAAACATCACTTTTCTCTGTTAACTGACTAGTATGATAATACTCTGGATCTAAGTACCCAAAGGTACCATGTATTGCAGTAACTATGTGTGTTTGATCAATAGGAATCAATCTTGATGCTCCAAAATCTGATACCTTTGCCCTGAAAGTATCATCTAAAAGAATATTTGATGACTTGACATCCCTATGAAAAATAGATATAGAAGCAGCCGAGTGTAGATAGGCAAGTGCACTTGCAGATTCGATGGCAATTCTGAGACGATCATCCCATGATAATTCAGATTCACCTTGTGAAATATGAAGATGATCTGAAAGAGTCCCATTAGAGATAAATTCATAAATCAATAAAGGAACATCAGTTTCCAAACAACATCCTAATAGTTTAACTACATTCTTATGATTGATTTGAGAAAAAACCACAACTTCATTTATAAATTGGTCGATCTCACTTCTTTTAACCGTTTTTGATTTTTTTATAACAACAACTCGTTGATCTGATAGAATTCTTTTATAAACAATTCCATGTCCTCCCCTTCCAAGTATTCTAGTTTCATCAAAATTATTTGTTGATTTTTCTATTTCTTCTAAAGAAAATATATTTGTCTTCTCCTCAACATGTTCACTTGTGGAGATTAGTTGTTGGAGCAATAAACCATGATTCTGAAGAAAGTTTCTTTGTCTAATTTTCTTTTGATTTCGCAACTTCCATTTTCTACTTAGGAAGATTGAAGATATGCATAAAAGCAAAATGCTTGTTCCAATACATGCCCCAAGTAGAACCCCTGCATCACATACCAATATAAGCTTCAAAATTTCTATCAACTATAATAGCTTAGTCTTTTTTTTAAATGATGTTTAATAATATTTTTTATTTTCAGTTATCCTTTTTATTTTAATTTACTTTATCACATAATGACAAGAAATTAAGTCAAAAATCAATACTCTATTTCTTACATTCTACCTAGTTGAGGTCTTACCAAGTAAAAGATTTTTCTTTCCATTAGGGACACATGCTTCATGTAGAGGATCTCCTGTTGTTCCCGGAGGACATGTCCAATTGAAACCACCTTCTATGTTTTTGCAAATTCCATTGCAAACATACAAAGAAGAGTTGCATTCGTCGATATCTAAAATCCAAAAAATATCAATGATTTTCATGTCTAAGTTATGTATAATTATTTTATTAAATTTGCATTCATATGAAAGAATATCTAAAGTTGTATTCAAGAAAGGTTAACATAAAAGTAGCAAGTAGTATTAAGAAATTTATATATTGAACAAGCTTGCACTAACGGTCAGATGTAAATGCCTCTTTATTTATCTAATTCATAATAGTTACATAAGTATTTTGTATGCTTTTTAATAAATATCTACATAAAAATTTTCTTTCATATTCCTAAAATTTATAGTGGCAAAAGGCGAAACGCTCGCCCCTAGCGCCTCCGCCAGTCCGTTCCAGGACCAACACGGAAGAGGTAAATCACGAGGGCTAGTCTAACTAGCCCGAACAGTGACTAATACATAAGGGACACATTCCTAAAATTCATGTAGTATACATATCTTGTAAAGAGTGAGAAAAGATGCTTTTAATTAGTACCTTGACATCCATCAAGGAGGTAAGGATTTCCATCGTAGCCATCTAAGCAATTGCATCGGTAACCCATAACTTGGCTACCTCTTGTGTCATTGACATCCAAACATATGCTGTGTTCAGCGATACATGCGAAGTTGATGTCTTTTGTAGCATCGTTGCAAGATTTATAGGCTACTACCCAACTAATGATACTCTGGTCTTTCAAGGAAATGAAATGCGAACGTCCATTATTTGAAGAGTAATCATAATAATCATCAAGACTAGTGTACTCCAATTGCCCTTCCTTCAATGAAATTTTGCTCACTACATAATATTTTGAAGATAGGAGAGTTGGAGGGTGGGAGGTCTCATTGCATGTCAGAGCAAAGCCTTTGTCCCGATAACAACCCTCTTTTAGTCCAAAGGGAAAGAAAATTGTAACATTTCCACATTCTGTTTGGCAATCTTTTACGGGAGTGGATGTAAAAATATTTTGATCTGTTAACACAAACACATGAGTGATTAGTTCTAATATGTATGAATTCAATGAAATTATATATCATTAATTTATTTAGTTTAATTAATTAGCATGCATATTTTCACAAGAAAACATAGAAAAGAATCATTACCTATTTGGCATCCATCAGGTAGGTAGGGATTGCCGACATAATTTAAAGAACATCGACAAATATAACCAATGGTTTCATTCCAGTAGAATTCACCTTCAACAGGGACATTGTAGCAGTCACTGTTCTGACTACGACATGCATAAGTGTCAGTCCTCTTCATGGCTTCTTTGCATAAAGTATTGTCACTGATGTACCAAGAGAGAGAGGCCATAATTCCAGTTGTATTCCTATGGTTTATAAGTCTTTTGATGCCATCTTGACCAGTGGATTCCCAATCGAATATGATAGCTGTGATATCGGAGGTACTGTTGTTGATCATATGATGCTCATTCTCATTGAGTCGAGTTAACTGAATACCCCATGATTCCTGTTTAGAATTTGCTTTATACAATCCAAGTGAGCAATATCCATTCTCCTGTTCAGTAGTTGAAGTATCGGTTGTGGAGCATACTGTAGAACAAGCATCTATTGTACCAGTGGTAACAACATCAGATACATTGACAGTAGCACTACAACCGACTACATACAATTTATTGTCGCTAATTTCTCTATCTGATCTTGTAAAAATAAAAGTGTTAGAATTGAAGATTCTCCTAACCACATAAATTCTAGGAACAAGAAACGAATTTGTACAGAGAAAAAAAATAATCCGAAGCATGAGATCTAGTTTCATGCATTTCTATAGTACAATAATGAATACATAAATCGAAAGATAATGAAATTTGATTGCAGCGAAAGAGTCATTATCCTGTAGCGTTGTCTCAGTGATCCAATATTCCTAAGGAAGAAGAAGTGGAAGCAAGAGGAAGGTCTTTCAAGGGAATTAAAATGACAGCGCCGCAAACCTTCGTCAATGGAGAATGAAGGGATATGTCAAGATGCTCTAAACCCTCGAGGACAATTCCTTTATATAGAGGATCTGATCTGTTATCAGCCCATAGATGATAACGGATCGGGTTAAAGGATTTCACACAATTAACCTATATCTAATAACTCGAAATCTAATAAACTTAAGTTAGATCACTTTAAAGGGTTCGGATCATATTAACATATACAAATTACAATTAAGCCCCCCCTTAAAGAGATAAAATTTAACAATCTCCCACTTGAGTTATATATAATGTGTATATGACATACGAATAAAATTGTAGTTGATATCATATTTTATGGGTACAGAATACCCCTGTAAATAATTTGATCCATTAACTTCATTAGTATAGAACTAAAAAGGTCATAACTACTATATATACTTGTAACAAGCCCCAACAATAATCACAATACCAATGTCATTAATGACATAGATCAAGATGTAGATCTGTAATAGAAAATTATATGAAATGTGATCAGTACATGTCAATTTTTAATTGGTCCTAAGGTGATCTCAAAAGAAATCTGATCATATTTATTAATACTTTATGCTAAACTGTAACAACAAATCATGATCCTAACTTTATAATTTCAAAAAAAATCTGTATCACATTTATAAATAAATCATGATATCTTATTTCAGAGTGTCTAACAAATAAATAGAATCCCATAATTGTTTTGAACTTTAAGTACGTACAATAATTAAAATAAAATATTTATCTTTATTAACAAATGTAGAGTAATAAAATAAATACAGACTTCTACCAGATGAGTTCTTCTTCCATAATAAGTACTCTCATATCCACAACATGCACATGAAACATCTTAAGCACCAAGCCTTTGGTGAGTGAATTGACCAACATGAAATCTGTGTTGATGTGCTCTATTATGACCTGACGACTCTGAACTCTTTCTTTAACTGCCAAAAATTTGATGTCGATGTGCTTGAACTTCGACGAACTATGATTGTTCTTGGCATAAAGTTTTGTCACTTTATTATCACAGTAGATCCTCAGTGAATTGTCAATGTCATCAACGATCTACAACGCTGTAATGAAGTTTCACAGTCAAATTTCATGATTGGATGTTTCATAGCATCCTATCAACTCTGTCTCCATAGTAGAAGTGACTACTAGCATCTGCTTAATGCTCTTCCAAGATATAAATGTAGGATCGAGTGCACGTGAGAGGGGGGGTGAATCACATGTTTAAAAATTTCTTTTCCGGTTTTTAAAAATTGTTCGGGAATTTGAGTGCGCAACGAAAATCAGAATAACAAACAAGCAAAAAACTCAATCGATTTTACTTGGTTTGGAGCCTTCGTCGACTCCTACTCCAAGGCCCACGACTCTTCAGATCGTATCGTTGGGCAATCCACTAAAATCCTTTTCCGAGTAACCTCCAGAAAAGCAACCGAGTACAAAATAAGGGAAGTATATCAATCCTATACTTCCCTATACAATTATAGAAATGAATTATAATAATAAGCGTTACCAACACGGAAGATGAGTCTGATGCAGTAGGATTGTAGTACAACAGTTTTGGAGCTCCGGGGCAGCAGTATGAAATCAAAACAACGTTTTAAAGAGTTGTACAGAGCTGTTGGTCGAGATGCTATAATATAGCTTGTTGAGGGTGCCTCCAAAGCTCTTGGGTGCCTCCATTGAGGCTGATAGAATTTGATAAATCCACTGCTTATCCACTCCGAGGTGCCTCCAAGCACTCCAGGGCGCTTCTAGCGGCTCTGCGTGTCAACAATGCTTATCCAGGCACTAAGGTGCCTCCAGCCATCCAAGGCGCCTCCAGCGCTGAGGCGCAAGGCGCCTCTAGTGCCTCCAATGCTGAGGTGCCTCCATCACACCGAGGCTTTAACTCCTGCAAAATATGTTAGTACAAAATACCTACAGCAAAAGAGTTAACATATATAATTAATGCATGCAAGTATGAATTAAATCCTGTCTTACCATGACTAGGATTTAATCATGGTCTCAACTTAGAGTTTCACTTTGGACCTAAGTTGGACCAGCGCCTAAGTCCCTACCGAAGACCCGTCCTCACTGGATTCACTCCTCCAGTTTCTTACCTTACTTATCATTTGTCGAATAACCTCCTCGACATTTGATCTCCGACCCACCAGGTCTTCCTACCGAAAGCGCACATTCGGACTTCAGCCAATCGTCTGGTCCTCCCTGACTCGACTAGACTTCCCGCCAACTGTCTGGTCCTCTCTGACCCAGCTGGACTTCCTAATAGAATCGCACATCTGGACTTCAGCTTGGTGTCTGGCCCTCTAGATCCGTCAAGTTAGTTAACCCTGCACACTTAGCTCAACTTGTTAAACAATAACAGTCTAACTTTAACATGTTGACATACATCAAAACCTAGGGTTAGACTATTAGTGCAAACTGCATCAACACTCTGTTTGTCGAATGAAGCCTCACTCGACCATAGAAATGTCGAACACCATCACTGCTTAAAATCATGATATATTTCAGAATAACGAAGTGGAGAGACATTCAATTGATTCATAACTCCAATCTACATCTCAATTATTTGTAGATATTAATGTCACTTACGAGGAGATAGATGATGGAGAGATGTCCAACAGTGAGGAGCTTGTTGAACTAACAAAGTCTAGCGATGAGGACTTAGAAACTATTAATGTTCATGATTCAGATTGTAATGATGATTAAATATTAGCATTATTGTTCATCAAGTAAATTATGATTTCATCTTATTTTTACAGATATTATCATGTTAGTAATAATATTATGATGTGTTATAATATTATTTTGTAGATATTATCATGATAGACCAAGTAGTCGCACCCCACGACCAGATTGTGCTAAGGGTTGTTGGTGAGTCATAAGTATTTTTGCTATTAGTAATTCTAATTCATATATGACTTTATTTATAATATTTTTCTCATACCTTAATTTTTTTATGTAGGTTTACTCTGGATGGTCATAGGGTAGCGGTGTACATCGACAACAAATTTAAAGAGCGAGTCTGTCCTTATGGTAATACATGGAGGCATGTAGACTAGGAAATGAAAGATTTCTATTATAAGGAATTTTTGGTAACTAAATTGAATATATTTGGTATTTTATTATATATTTATCCTTTAGTATACTAATTTTTTAATTTACTATTGCAGAAAAAACATACGTGAGAGGAATGACAGAGGCACAATTTATAGCTACTTGGAATATTTATTCTGCAAATCTGTACAAAGACTTTCTATACAATATGAGAAAGAAAGACACGAGACCAGGGTATGTATCTGAAGCGATCTAGGATGCATGGACTGCCACCTGGGTTGTAGAAAAGTGACAGTCAAATTCTGCAGCTGCTCGAGCAAATAGAAATACAGAACCAGCTAACCCGAGCACCGAATCCGTGAGGCATACTTCCGGATCTCGATCTATTGTAGAGCATGTCATAAGTTTGGTGAGTTTAATTTAAAGTTATATAAGCAAAATTTAATTTATTATCAAACTTGTATAATTTTAGTCCAACTTTTTTGTGTATACAAGAACGTAGTCTACAAAGACCTCCCACTTATTGAGAGGTATTTACCAAAACTCACTGGGTAAAAAAATGAAACTTTTGTCAATTCTTGATCTCGGGCCATAAATGTAAGAATAATAACTTTATTACATATAACCATTAACCATGATTAGATTTAGTAATTATATACCTGATATTAATCATATATACTTTTCTTCACACAGGAGAAAATGACTAATAGAGTGGTCCAAGCATCTCAACCACCAGTAGAGGAATGTGAGTCATAGAATCTTTCCACCCAGGTGATAAATGACATTCATTATGATATTGTCGGTGGAAGGACAAAGAACTCCTCCCTCTACGGCCTTAACTTCCAAGCCAAAGTAGTATATGATCGTTTGAGGACTCCTAGGGGTTGTCCTAGTTCTTCTTCTTCTACTGAAGTGCAGTCATTAAGACAAGAAAATCAAGAACTGAGGAATCAACTAGCCACAGTGGAGCAAAGGATGAAGGATCAAGAGTAGAGGATGATCGCTAGGGAGGCGAGAGACGATGATGCCTTGGTCGAGATGCGAGCAATCATTGCTCAATGGACTCAATCACAATATCGTTTTGAGTCACAGGATACTCAAGACTCACGGGACCCTGTTGATTAGCTCATTCTGAGGTCTGTTCAATTACAACTTAGATTTTTTTCTTTATCGCACATAAATCATGCAAAATATATTTATTCGGTTTTGATATTATAATCTGCTCGTCTTTAATTGTATTACATTTTCTCAGGAAAAATTTATCCTTATTGATATATTCATCATCATTATCACCATCAGATATCTAAAATATGATTTAGGTACTTTTTTGTTTTATATGTAAAATTAGTTATACATTATATTTTTTTAGTTATACATATATTATATTTTTATCGCATGATTCTGATAATAATCTATCGTATTTTACTTTCTGCAGGATTTGATTATACTAGCTCATAAGATTGTATTTTGGATGTCTTTGTAATGGATTATGGACATGGCATGGATGTTTTTGATTTTTTTTATATATCTATTGGATTTGGATACTTTATTGTGGATGTTTGGATAGTATATTGTCGATTATGAACATTGTTTATTGGATTAGTTTGTTTTTGCATGAATTGGGAATGTTTGTATGAATTGTGATTGTTTGTATGGATTGTATTTGTTTGTATGAATTGTGATTGTTTATTGGATTGGTTTGTGTTTGGATTGTGTTTATATCGCCATCGTTTGTGATGGTTTGTATTGATATGAAAAATATAAATAGGGTAATTTCCAAATCTAAAAAGGTTTTTCTAATTTTTTTATTTTTAGCAACGGAATCATGATTTCTTTTGCTAATTAGCGACGAAATCTTCAATTCTGTCGTTAAATATCTATACGGAATAGTGATTCATTCTGATATTTATCGATGGAACCCATAATTCCGTTGCTAATCAACGATATGATACAGTAATTAATTTCAATAACCAATGACAGAATCGTGGTTTTCGTCGTTAATTATTGACGAAAATCACAACTCCGTCGTTGATAACCAGAATAAAAATAATATTTTCAATAATAGATAAGCGACAGAACTATAGTTTTCGTCATTACAAAGCGACGGAAACCACGATTCTATCGCTAAGTTCCAAACCACAAACTAGTGACAAAAACAGATTTCATCGTTGTTTAATGACGGAACTATGTTTCTGTCGCCAATATTAACGACGGGAAAGCATTTTCCATCGTTAATTAGTGATGAAATAAGATTTCATCGAAAAAAAATACTTACGGCCCAATCTATTATGACGATCATTATTTCATTGTTAATCCGTCGCTATGTACATATAATGACGGAATAATAACGGAAATTTTCGTCATTATATGTAATTATTTTTAGTGAAAAGTGCAAGTGGACCTATGAAAGTTACTAGTTGACCAAAATCCAAACATTCAATCTAGATTAGCCTAAGAAAAATCTATATGGCCTTAGTAATTTCTAAGTTGATCTAATAGAAAACTAGGTTGACCTATATCTAAATAGAAAGTTTCATGGTACTACTACCTCTTGGATTGACTTAGTTAGGCAAACCTACTGACAAGCTAATTGGTCAGCCTACTAAAGGCTTGAGTTGGCTTACCTATTAGTTTCTCATGAGTTTTTAATGTTTAACAAATATGTTTAAATCAATGATTTATTTTTGATAAGTTTGTCGAGTACAATTGAATCTTCAAATACGAGTTGAGTTGACTTATGTGTTCATCTCTCATTCTTATTGCAATTCAATATAAGATTTATGGTTGCATTTTATTTCCAAGTTTCTTTGTTGCAACTTAATTATAAATTTTAACATTCGAAATATTTTATTTTTTTTGTTGCAATTTGTTTCTAATTTGATTACATTACGTATGTTCTATCTTTTTTGTTTTTGAATTGTGAATTTTGTGATAATTTGAAGAATTATCTATTCACTATCCCTTCTGACCTATCCTACCAATCCTTCACTACCTTCTAACAAAAGGGTACGACACCTATCTCCCTAAACCATGAGACACAAATTATCGACATTGCTAATACTTCTAAACTCGTCTAAGATGTCTTAGCACTTAGCATTATTTTTGTTTTAAGTCTTGTAGTAATGGTAGCCTTAAACATTTAGAATACATTTTTTTATGAGATTTAACCAAAAAATTTACCGAATCCCTATTCAACTCCACGATAGAGCTCTCTAGGTAAAAGTTCTACCTATATACTATTAATCTTTCATGTAAATAGTCTACCTAAAATAAATCCAAAATTATGTAATATATTCGTTTGCCTTTGCCTTGATATGATGATAGTCTTCTCCCTTGATGATATCTTTGTCAAAATGGATATTATACATGCCTTCACACTCATCCTCGATATCACTTCAATCAAGCCTTTGATATAACTAGGACTGAGCAATCAGTTTAAATCGAACCAACCAAACTGATTAAATCAAAAATCGACCAAACTTTTCAAAAAAATCAAATCGACTGAACCGATAAAACATCGGTTAATTCGATTTTCGACCGAAATAACCGAATTTTTGGGTTTTGTTTGGTTTCGGTTTGGTTTGATTTCGGTTTACTTCAGTTTGATTTGGTTTGGTTCCGATTTAATACGATTTAACTCGTAATATCAATTTAATCGGTTTAACCGAATTTCGATTTTCAAAATCGAAACCAATATAATCGATGTTTTCGAAAAAAAAAAATGAACTTCCGAATTAACCGAATCGAACTTTTAAGTTCGGTCGGTTCGGTCAGTTAATTCAGTTTAATTGAATTTTTGCTCACCCCTAGATATAACCAATAGACTTGAATTAACTAATAATTAATTTAAGTTTACGAATGTAATCAAAATACGGGTTAGAGAACCAACAAAGATAGGCTATGTTGTTGAGGTGTTAGGATCAGAAGAATTTATTTATCTCTATAATAGTGTGATATTATCTATTTTGTGACTAAGTTTTTATGGATTTAATTTTAGGCACTACTCAAAAAGTCTCATACTAATAGAGATATATTCCTCTTATAAACCTATGATCTTTTCTATATATTTTCAATGTGGGACTTTGATTGTATTCCATAATTCTTTCCTTAAACGAAGGACCATTATTATTTTCATAGTTTGGGCCTCCCCTCAAGCACATCCTTAAACGAAGGTCAGCCAAGCATCCGGTCACCCTTGACCTGCTTGGACTTTTCAACATCTAGGATTTACTCCCTTAGGATTTTCGCCAAGCATCCGGTCATCCTTAACCTGCTTTGACTTTTTATCATCTAGGATTCACTCTTTCGGGATTTAAAGTATCTAGTCACTCTTGACCTGTTTGAACTTTTTATTTAGAGTTCACTCTTTTTGGAGCCCCACCTCCTTCGTTTGAGACTATTATTCCATCCACATGGCTGATCTGGTCATGACTTTGATATTAATTGTTAGAACCCAAAGAATTCGTATATCTCCATAATGGTATGATATTGTTCATTTTGGGCCTAAGTCTTTGATTGTATTCTCAATCGTTAAAATATGATTATGAGTTCAAATCTAAAAAATTTGATGTCCATCCATGGCCTTACAAAGTTTTTTACTTTTAAGGAAAAAGTTGTAAGCTAAAATCATTTACTCAAGACTTTTGAGAAGTAGTGTTGAGGAAGAATTTATTTTAGTGGCATGCCGGTTAAAGGACTGTCACGCCTCGAGAGGATATTTATTCGACGAAAATTGGACAGCACCTTTCCTGTACGGTGGATAATATCCTGAATATATAATAACAATCCACATACATAAATACCCCCACACGGGTATACACATCCACGCAGTATGTTAAAACAGTAAAAATATCCTACCCGGATATGCACAACCACGCAGTGTATAATATGACATAAATAACCGTAAATATCAGGGTCCCTGTCTGCGGGAGAACGCTCTACCACGAATGACCTCGTGGGCAAACAGGAGGTAGCTATCTAGCTACGGGCTGCGGGAGAAACACTCTACCACGTATGACCTCGTGGGCAGCCAGGGTGTA
>JBBUKS010000021.1:3129177-3143149 GCA_038050645.1 Hedychium gardnerianum
TGACACATGAGTATATATTAGAGAATATGTACTGAATTGACCCGCCATGAGAATGTTTCATGGATCGTTATATGAGTCTCACAAACATTCTCATAGTGACTATTAGTATGAATAGTCCTTATGCCTGAAGTCACTATGGTTCCCTACATGAGGAGTTATGTACTTTGGTATCGGCAAACGTTACCTATAGCAGGGTGGACTATAAAGTCGATCACTGAGTATGCAATAAATTATGCGGAGGGATGTGAGTGCATGTGTATAATTTTGCATATAGATCTCTACACAATGATGGCTAGAACTAACACTGAGTACGAGTCTAGATCCGAAGCCAACTCCGAGAGAAGCCAAGGATCTGAATCCATTTCAGAAGGGCCAAACCTCACTGTAAGTACTAGTGTAAAACTTGAATTATTCAAAGTTATTACTTATCAGAATAATAAGTTAGAAAAATCCAACAACCGGGTTAAATCACTCCGAAAAGAGGTTGAACTCCTGAAGGAGCAAACTAACTCAAGTTTGGGAATCAATCAAGTTCAGGTTGAAACCTCAACTCAAGTCTAACAACTTGACGAAGAATATGCAATTTGAAAGATTAGATTACTAAACTAAAAGGTTCGTTGGAAAAGTTCGCTATTGGATCCAAAGGCCTTGACATGCTTCTTGGGTCACAACGGGTTGTGTACTACCAAACTGGTCTTGGATTCAAATCAAAAACTATTCAGAACAGGTCATTCATATCTCTAGTTAATCAAAATAAACCTAGAGTCCAAGCATGAGTTCAAAAAATTGATTTGGTTAAACAAGTCAATACGAACCAGTATTGCATCCCTCAAGAACATGTATATCATTTGGATATACCTTATCCAAGCCATGCTCGAGGGGGAGCCAATCATAAATTCATTTGTATTATTAGATAAATTGCTTGTTTATTTATTTTTGTGTTTCTTTACTACTTAATTTAGAATTGTTAGATAAGGACTCAAGCTTGTTTGACACTTGCCCAAACCTAGTACCAGGGTGGGGCGAGATGATAGTACGTTAGGGAAGCCTAGTCCTAGTAGTCAGGTAAGGTAAGGAGTACCTTACTTGGTCTACGTAGCTAAGTGAAACTAATTGAAGCTACCTCGCCACATCCTAGACTAGTGTTTCTCAATTGATCAGTTAAGTGTTCAATTTCACGAATCAACTTTGTCTTAGAAAATGATTGTTGCTCCGATAACTAAGAAGGCCTCTGTGCCTCGCCATGGCCTGGAAGTTGAAACCTGAAATGCATACTTAGTTAGTCAATTGTTAAACTTAAATCTAACTCAAATGTTAATCAATGCTTAGAACACAACCTAAAGTAATAACAATTAAATACCATCTGACAAAATACTATAAGGTTCCCTTGTCTGAAAACTTAGAAAATGGTGAGATGAATCTAGGATTAAAATTAAATCAATAAAATTAAACTAAAACCTACTTAATTAATTATTAAATTTAAATCACTTAATTAATTGATTTAAGTTAGTCTGATTTAATTAACCTAATCGATCCAATTAAAACTTATCTAACATACTCGAAACTAATCAACCTTATTAATCTGAACTTAATTGATTAAATTAATCCAAAATTAAAATCCAATAAGTTAGATAAATAAACCTAACTTAAACTTAAAATAATAACTCTAATTATTTCAATTTTGCTTAATCTTAAACTTATTTGTTAAAGTTAACCTCTTAAAATTCGAGACTAATTATTACTCGAAATATACAATCTAATTTAACATAATCAAAACTTAATACAAATCTATTTAATCCAAATTAATTTAATTAATTCAAGTAAAAGTTAATTAACCCAAAGTTATTTAATTAAATCCAAAATTACTTAATCTATTCAATTTAAATTAATCCAAAATTAAGTTAAAATCTATTTTAACTCAATTCAAACTTAATAATCAATCTCAATTAAAAATCAAACTTAAAATTCTAAATTAATTAAATCTATCTTATTAACCTAAAACAAAATAAACTTAATTAATTAAAACTTAAACTAAACTTAATTAAATTTAAACCTTAAACTTAGTCAATTAAATTAAACTTTAAACTTAAATTAATAAACCTTAAATTTAAAATGATAAACTACTCAATCTATTCTAGTTCAATTAATCTAAATACTAAAAACAAAATTAAAATTAATAAAATTCATCTAATTAAGATAATTAATAAATTTAATTAAACCTAATCAATTACACTTATTTTGTTTATCTTTATTAATCCATTCTAATTAAACTAAATTTATAAAATTTTAAAATTAATTATTAATTTAACTTTAACTAATTAAATCCGAAACTTATTTAATAAATATAATTTAATTAATTAATCCAAAATTAACTTAAATCAAATTTAACTAAAATGTTAACCCGAAATTAATCTAATTGGTCTGAAAATATTCAATTCATTCGAAATTAATAACTAATTAAACTTAGATAAAACTTAATTAATGTTAAACCTTACCTTAAATAAAATCTTAACTATTCTAATTAATCCGACTAAACTTAATATACATAACTTAAATAATAAATTTAATTAATTAATCAAATTAAAAATTAATCAATTAATGTAAAGACTAAATTAATTAAATCATTAAAACTCTCAAACTAAGTTTAAATTATTAACTAAACCAAATTAATTTAATCTATACTTAATTAATTTCAACTTAATCTAATTATAACTCAAATTGATCCCATTCATTTCAATTTAAATTAAAAATTAATAACTTAACTTGAATTAATCAATTTATTTCACCTTAATAATATTTAAACTTAATTAAAAATTAATAATTTGATCTGAATTAATCAAATTTAATTAACATAATTAAACTAGTTAATCAAAGTAGTTCAACCTAATAAATCTAATTAACTCAATTAAATCTAATGAATCTATTCTATTAAAATTCATATAATCCAAAATTAAGTTAAGTTTTAGTCAAATTAATTTAAAATTTAATTAATATAAATCTAACTTAATCAATCCAAAACCTTTATTATTTTTTTCTTTTATCACATGCTTGGATCATAAGGACAACAAAAAACGAAAATGAAAAATTCTATCTTGCATGCTTTTTTTTAGAATCAATTATTTTTTGAAAAATCTAATTTACTTAAAAACATTTTTTTTAAAAAAAAAGACTCTTCACTTTAAAACATTTTTTTCACTCAAGTTTGTTTTTCCCTCTTATGTATATTTTTGACAAATGTTTTTGAGTGAGGGAAAGGAAAGTTAAGTATCTCATGCATAAATTCCAGGGGAGAAACCAATTAAAGGGGAGTAAATATAATTTTATTTTTTTGATAATTGGCAAATGGGGACGAAAAAGAACAAGTTAAGTAAAATGGTAAATGCCCTATGCATAAATTAAGGGGGATATCAAATTAAGGGGAAAAAGAAAAATAGTGTTTGCAATTTTTTTCTACACTGAGCTAATATTTGTTTGCATTTAATTTGTTGTTACTTTCCCTCATTTATTTTATATGCAAAATTTATAAATAACTTTAACCATATTGCTAATAATCAAAAAAGAGAAGATTGTTGGTACAAGAAGCATCATACGATCGAACCTAAGTTTTGATATTGACAAAGGGTTAAAGTTAATTCTTGTGATACTCTAATATGTTGATTGAGCTTACAGGGAAGTCCTAGTTGAGGCTCAGCAAAGAAAGTCCTAGTTAAGGTCAGGCAAAGGAAGCTCTAGTTGTGGCTAGGCAAGGAAGTCCTAGTCGGAGGGACTAGGTGAAAGTCTTAACAAATCGAGGACATCGGGCAAAAAGTCCTGGAGGTCGAGGACGCTAGGCGGAAGTCTAGATAGGCTGAGGACCAAAGGTCTAGCGAAAAGTTTTGAGAGTCAAGGTCAGGCTAAGCAAAAGTCTAAGTAGGTCGGGTGGACCAAACATGGCATCAGGTAAACTCTCCCGAGTGGAGTGGTGAGGACGTGCTCTCAGAAAGAGAGTAGTAGGCATTGGTCAAACCTAAGGCTTTACAGGAAATCTGGGGTTGAGACCGAACAACTCGAAGAATTGTCAATCACACTCAGTTATATATCTGTGCTAATATTGTGATGTAGGAAGCTAAGTACCAGAAAAGGGACTCCAGGCGCGTAGAGTGGATCCAGGCGGTTGGGTGTCCGGGCGCCCCTAATTGATCTAGGCGCCTGTATCAAGATATAAAATAAGGTCACGACCAGAGGCTTTGTATCATCAATCTACGCGCTCTACTACGCTCCGTCAACTGTGAAACGCTGCTATGCTCATGCTACAATGATGCAACAACTCCACGACACCGCTACGAGCTCAAACGATCCTAAACCTTGGTAACACGAGTTATTTGTTATTCATTTCATTTCTTTTTGTGCTTAATTTATTAAAGATTTGTAGGTTTGTTACTGAACCCTTCACTTGTAAAAGAAGTGAACCTTCTTCTCTTTTGAGAAGAAAGTTATTAGTGATTGCCCACCAAAGCGGTCAACTTGGTTGCGGGCCTTGGAGTAATAGCCATGAGGCTGTGAACCAAGTAAACCAAAGTGTCCTTTTACTCTGTCTTATTATTCCGTTACATGACTCTTTGGTTTTCTTTGAACATATTTCAAACTCATATGAAGTGCGCTATTGACCCTCCTCTAGCACGTTTCTTGATGCAATATAAAATTTCGTAGGGAGAGATATCAAGAAGAATAACTTTTTGATTAATAAATTCTAATGCATAGTCAATTAAGGCATTGACTAGCTTTCTAGAATACTGAGCTCGCTCACCACCTGAAGCAATACCATGAATCCACCTCATCCACAACATTAACTCTTGATTAGAAAATTCATACAAAGTTAATTTACATTCGGCAAAACCAACAACTGCATGGATCTAAGGAAGTAAGCATTTGAGGCTTTGCAATTCTTCTTGCAAGTTGGTTTTCTAATAGTATTGCTCCCGAACATAAGTAGTGGTTGTTGGGATCTTGAGCGCAAAAACAACACAAGTGCAACGGAATATTATCAAGATCCTTTCAAGAAGATCTATGCGAAGGAAACTGTATACTAGTTGTTATGAGAGTTATACCTTTGTTGTGTAAACACGAACTCCCAACACCAACTTTTGTACTTGTTGGATCTCAGCATGATCAAGTGTTTGCGCCTCTTTTAGTATCCACACGAACATGTTCCGTCTGTCTCACGAAATCACAAACTTGGAGAAGAAAAACCACCTAAGGTTGTGCTAGCAACAAAAACAAGGAGGTTCCGACCAAGGAGGAAGAAGGAGAAGAAGAGGAGGAAGAACACAAGTATTATGCACAAAATGAATCAAAACCCCTTTTGTATTCATTCAATCAATTGTTAATCCAATTAAGTCCTTTGGTTTTCATGTAATGCATGATCAATTCAAAATTGACCTTTCCTCTTCCTTGGTGAATTTGAGTTCACCTAATGAGTGAATTCGAGTTCACCCAAAGAGTCTAACTCATTGATCCTCATCAATCCGTATTGACTCCATGAGTGTAATTCGAATTGGACTCAATCCAATAGTTGGATACATTTGAGTTTAACTCAATGATCTTCCTTCTTCAATGCATAATTAATCATCTTTAATAGGTTGGATTTAGCATATTGGATTAACCATTAACCCAATAAGTCAATACATATCCATTAACCCAATAAGCCTAATCATCTCATAATTGACTCTTAAGGCTAATACTAATAGATTCAGCCTTGTTAATTGATTGGGCTAATTGATTGAGATCTTTTTCACAAGTGAGCAGAAGGTTTGTGAATCGATTGGGGCAATCAATTCATCAAGAGTTCTCGAGTAAACAGAAGGTCTCTGAATCGATTGGGCAATCAATTGGTATGACTCACCAATTGATTGGAAAGGAGAAAAAGAGTCATTCTGTAAGTTTTGAGCAGTCAATCTGAGGTGACAATCGATTGAGGGTAAGGTCAATCAATTAAGAACCCAAAGTCAGCCTTAGAAAAGGGGTTTTTACGAAGGTTTAAAGCACGGGAAGCCAACGCTAGTTCTTGCGAGTTGGGAAGAAAAGTGTTGTTGCATTTCCAACCACTAAGAGCCATTTCCTAGGAACAAGAGATCAAAAAGCAAGGTTTTCATTTGTAAAGTCGTGTTTAATTTGTATTTACATTTGTTCTTGTGTGCTAAAGCTTGTATGAGGTTTTTCCACCTCTGAAAAGTGTCCAAGAAGAAGGTATTCATAGTGAAGCTGTGAGTGTGAGGAGTGAACCCTTGGATTAGTCACCTCAAGGAGGTGGAGACCAAGTAAAATCCAAGTGTTAGCATGGTGGAGTTGTTTCGAGTTTTTCGCTGCCAAACAAGTTCAAAGAAGCGAAGAGAGCTATTCACCCCCGTCTATCTTATACGTGTCCTAATAAGTGGTATAAGAGCGAGGCCACTCTTCTTTGGACTAATCGCCAGAAAGAGCAAAGAGCTAGAGGAGGAAGAAGAAGTGAGCCCTAAATTTCAACAAGTCAAAGTCAAAGGACAAATCATTGAAGGAGCTCAACTTCACAATGGATTTTCGAGATGGGTTCGGTTACAACATTTGGGCACCTCCACCTTTTGGATTTGGAAGTTTCAATATTTGGAAATCAAGAATGGAGAATTTCTTGATGATGGATATAGAGCAATGGTTTACTCTAATGGAAGAGTTTGAAGCTTCAAGAGAATCAAAGGGAAAACCTCTCTAGAAGAACAAATGGCCTAAGGAACAAATTCAAAAATTTGAGAAAAATAAAAAGGTAATGAAATTGTTATCAAATATTTTACCTAATGATGTCTTGTGTAAGATAGGTGAATACCAAGATGCCAAAAATTTATGGAGCAAATTGGTCAAACTCTATAAAGAACCCTCCTCAACGCCAAGTAAAGAAAAATTCAAAGAGGGAGACTCTTTGGAACAAGAGTTTGAGGATTCAGAGGTTAAGAGGTGCTCAACATTCGAAGAGAAAATTGAAGAAGCATCTACCTCAAGGATTGAGGGGGAGAGGCAATTGACATCGGATCTATTATATTTGAGAGGTGTCCTAAGACAATCGCCTTATGATTTGTACTTATTTATTGGATAAATAAATGATTCACTATTTGAGTGCATATTCTTTGTGTTTGATTGGATCTTAAACACATCTATTGAATGTTCATAATACGATTCATAGCATGAGAGAACTTGTGATTGGATGACAACTAGTGAGCATCTCTACATGTGTAATTATGAATGTGTTAAAACCATCCCTAGTTGATGAATTGATGAGTTTGGACATCATTTATTTTGTGAGACTAGCACGGATTATACTCCTTGGCTTGTCTAAGCAACCGCTCCTCACTGGATGGAGATATTGAGATGTCGAGAGTTAAACGTGGATGCTAGTTAATGGTAATTAGTACATTGAAGTGACCTGTCATGAGATTTCATATGGTTCTCTACATATATAGATATGTCAATAAAGATCTCATTGCATCTTAAGTGCGAGTTTCCTTCGGCTTGAGGTATTGAAGTCATCTTGGTTATAGAGACATATACTTTGACATTTTAAGAAAACATCTCTGAGGAGGTGTGGACCCGAGATGATTGGGTATAAGTCGAAGTGTCCGAAGGTGATAGGATAGCCGACAAAGCATCTACCACTCCTTACAAGGAGACGTATACCCTACGGTCGCTTGTCAGAATTATTACTCAAAGTCTTTGGACAAAACATTACATGTCAAGAGTACGAGACTCTTGGATACATGTCTGGGTAATTTGAATCCGTAGTACAAGCAACTACGACTTGAGCTAGGTGTGACATAGTCAGCCTAGTATGGACTGACACATAGACCATATCCTAAGCCAAGTGGGTATAAGACGAGTGAAAGGAATGAGGCATGACTCATTGTAGCTGCTAAAAGGTTCATAAGTGGTTCTAAAATCAACCATTGACTTTTTAGTTAATTGGGGATTATGATGTACTACTAGGTGTCACTCATTATCATTCCATAATTAATGATTAATTATGGATGACCAACATAACTAGAAACCTATAAGGTCACACGCACTACGAGTTTATCCGAAAGACATAAAATGAGTTTGAGAATTGAAATCTCAAATTGAGAAAGACAAAGTTTTATAAGACCAAACAAACGATAAATATGGAAAGTTATTTGTCAAAATGAAAACTCAAATGGGCCACGTCTTTTGAAGATGTGATGGACACTCTTTGGTTTAATAATGAACCAAATTGGTTTGGTTTGATCATTGAACCAAGCAGTTTGTTTTAGAACCAAACCAATAGCTTATGGGTTAAGCTTTTGGTTAAGGCTTAATGGGTTGGGTTTGGGCTTATGAGATGACTTGCTCCCCAACTCATTAAGAAGAGATTATAAATACTCTCCTATAGGAAGAGAATTAATAAGAGTTTTTTGAATTTAACCTAAAGGTTAAGCTTTTCAAAAACCCCTTCTCCTCTTCTTCTCTCTGCCGCCGCCCAACACAAGGAGATCTTTTCTCCTTGTGTCGCTGCCCTAGCCAACTTCGGTGGGCCATCTCCTCCGGCCACCACCTCCTCTCTAGTTAGTAGCTCCCTGCCATCCCAAGGATCATCGGAGTTGCGATCTTCGGCCTAGAAGAGCTCCACAAAGCAAAAGAAGGTCGGCGGATAGTAAGCTATCCGTTGGTGGTTTGGTCTCTCCCAGCCACCTCCGACCTCCATTTCGGTGAGGAAAGGTTGATACCGAATCCCTAACACTTTCGGGTACTTCTTACCTCATCAGCCACAAATTACAAACGTCGGACAACGAAGAAAAAGGGCAAACATCCCCCTTTTCGACCGGACAACAAGCACCCCTTTTGGTCGTTTCTCTCCTCTTGGTGTCATACACTCCATGCACCAAACCTCGTCTTCACATGCAAGGCTAGTACCTTTCGTGAGGACAGAATTTGTGACTTCTGAAGTCATCTTGAAGATACTCGGTGTGGATACGAGTAGAGGCGAGGCTCAAGAGCATCGCTTGGTTGATGTCATTCTCGCTACATATCATCCGTCAGGTAATAACTAGAATAAATTTCTTGTCAAAAATTTTTATATTGCGATTATGTTTTCACGTGTTGTATCTTGCATGCATGCATGTGTGTGTTCTAATAAATTAGGAATTTGTTATATTTTTATTTCCACTGTGTACATTTTGTGAAACATCTAAAGCACATGTTACGCAACCGCAAGTACACGACAACATCGTAAGTAATATAAAAGATTATCGTATCCACAGAGATTGCGGATTAAGGCACTATGGATTTTCTGAAGGAAGTTATCTAGACTAGTCGAGTTGTGAACTTAAGAGAGAGAAGTGTGAGAAAGAGTTGATAGAGAGAGTTGTGAGGTCTAGGTCCAAGTGAGTTACGAAGGTTGGTTTAGGGAGTGATTCTAGACTTTTGATTTCACTATGATGTTAGATAATGTCCCTATAACATGATCATCTCTTAATTCTCAACATTACTCCTATGAACTAGGATAAATTCCTATGTCAATGTCTTTTAACTCTAGAAAATGGAATACGTATCGGTACCCTCTGTCACTAAGGGCACAAGTGTTCGGTTGAATAAGAATTTTTTGTCACTAAGGATCTATCGATTATTCAGTATAGTAGTAACCCTAACATAGAAGTAAAATCCTAGATCTACATGCATCATTCACATACATATTTTGTCAAACATACATAGCATAAGAGATAATATTTCATAGAAATAGGAAATTGACATATCCACAGTTCATACATCATCAATCACATCAAAGTTACTCCCCAACCCTAGAATACAAGAGATTTACTCCATGGAAAGGGAAAGAAAACTCAAAGACATGAAGATAAGCATTCAAGCTCTAATCAAAAAGAAAGAGAGAAAGAATGCTTAACTGGTAGTTGTCTTGGTCTTTGTGAGTCTTCTCTTTCGTTTGATGATGATGGATCAGAGAAATCTGCCTTCAATCACCGGAGAAATCTCTAGAAGATGAAATGTGAAGGACCTAAGGTTCTCCCAAGAAAGGAAGAACCACCTCCCCTCACAAAGGGGCAAAAAAAACCCTTTTATACCTATGAGGCACGACCCGGGTCACTCCTGGCACACGGTCATGTCTCTGAAACACGGTCGTGTCTTAAGGTACTGATGGGTGGAGGCACGGTCGTGTCTAGGAGACATGGCCCAGGTTTGAGGAAGAGTTGTCAATGAGACACGGCCGTGTCTGGGAAACACGGTTGTGCCTTGAGTCTGCCCAGACTAGTGACACGGCCGTGTCTAGGAGACACGACCGTGCCTAAGCCTCCTTCACAAGTATCACATGGTCGTGTCTGGGAGACATGATCGTGCCTTAAGCTTGAACTGCTCTTGAGGCACGCCCTAAATTTGGCCAGGGTTTTTCTTGGCTTATTTGCTTTCTGCTCTGTTTTTCTGCTCACCGTGGAAGTTTCGTTACGCTCCAAAACACATCCTGTAGATGAAAACACAAGAAGAGCAGATCTCCGAACAATATGGAGTAAAAAGCATGATAACATAATAAAATAAGGTGCGATAGTGTGGATCATGTTAATGAAATATAGGAAGATGTATGTCGAACAATACATAAAATGATATATAATCTACGCACATCACAAGGTGCCTCCAAAGAAACGGAGGCACCTCGAGCGACTGAAATGGTCAACTATAACTGTTGGTCATTTATTGTTCTGCATGCTTAGGTGATGCTACGATCGTCCGGAGTTGAGCTCACCCGAACTCAATTCCGACCTTCTCCTCGAGCAGACTTCCTCCCCAATTTTTCGTCCTTCGGACTGCGTCCTTCTCGCTCTACCGGTGTACTCTTTCGTAGCTCCTCGTCCCTCGGATGCACCAAGCTCGTCGACTCGGTTCTTGTTTCAGCCTTTTCGCTCGCTGCATTTTTCGCTCGACTTCTTATGTTCCTAAATTGTTGCACACTTAGACACAAGGCATCAACTACACACATGACCTAACTTAACTCGGTTAATCATATCAAAACTACCCCGAGGTACTTATACTATTCACTTCTTCTTTGATTTGATCTTTGCGAGAATCAAAAACAATCGATCCAAGTTTTTTCCCCCTCCTTTTCCATGCAAGAAATTTGGCCGATGTGATTCTTGAAGAGCATCATGGAGCTCTCCCCGTGGAACAGTGAAGAGTCGCAAAGAGATGGATGAATGAAGAATAGCAGAGCAAGCAAAGGAGCAATGGAGCATGTCTCTCTCTGCTTTGCCTATAAAAGGAAGGAAAATATTATTATTATTATGATAGGGAGTTGGCTTTTCTAGTGAGAAATTATGGACCGTCTGATTGGATAAGTGACCAATGCAACATGCGTTGAACAGAGCAGTGTTGAATAGGACTACGGAGAAAAATTTAGAAAAATGAGGGGGTTGAAAGCTTACTTTCTTATTAATTTTTGAAAGTGGAGGGTTTTCTGCGTAAAATTGAGGAAAGTTTTTCGCGCGGAAAACTTTTCGTTATTTATTTTGTTAGAAAGGATGGATTATTAATATTTTCACTGTTCACTTGTTACGAAATAATAGAAGAACGGATTTACAAATCTGTCCGCAAATGAATTTTAGACGTTTTTTCATCCACCCAAATTGGGTGAAAGCAAAATATTTCCTCTTTCGCAATCACGGGTGAGTATTCGGTTAAAACCAAACCGAACTAAATTAACTGAGCCAAACCGAATTAACTGAATTAATTTTTTTAACTAACCGAACCGATCAAATTTTTCAATAAAATTGAACAAATCGAACTGATAAAATATCGATTAATTCGATCGAAAATCGAATTAACCAAAATTTTCTAATTAAGGTCTAAAAATTCAGTTCGATTTAACAAATATTCAATTTCGGTCTAAAAATTTGATTCGGTTCAAAATTTTGGTTTATTAGGTCTAACTGTCTAACCGAATAAGAAATTTTAAAATCGAACCCGAACCGAATTAATCAATTCTTTTAGAGAAAAAATTGAAATTCCAAAAACAAAAAAAAAACAAATCAAAATTTTAAATTCAATCGGTTCGGTCAGTTTTTCCAGTTTAACCGAATTTTTATTCATCCCTAACTGCACTGTCTCCTCACATAGGGCATCTATAAGCTCAAGTATGACAACTTCCCAATGAAGGTCTCCAACTGGGGCACCATCATCACCTATGTCATCCTCCCTGATTCCAAAGGTTATACTCACTTCTTCTTTAATTCGATCTCTGCAAGGAAACAACCAATCTAAGCTTTTTTTCCTCCCTTGCCATGCAAGAAATTTGGTCGATGTAGTTCTTGGCTATAATCGTCTTGGTTTGTACATCGTAAGAATCCGCTCATGCTTTTGGTAAGTAAAAGATAATTTAAGGTGATTATGTCTTCTTTTCTTGTTCTTGGCTATTCGGGGATCGACTACATCCCCGACAAATATGACATCAACTACGTAGTGGATTCAAGGGAGGGGAAGAGGGGGTTGAGCAGGGTGGTGATGGTGGCGACAAAGGAGACAGGGGCGGAGGATGGAGGTGTGGGTGGATCAATCGGGACTGCAGTTCAAAATAGGGAACTTTTTGAGAGGAGTGTGGGGGAAGGGAGGGGTAGTGTATGAGCAGCTTGAGGGCCGCGCTCGAATAGGTCGCCATGCACCGTCGCTCGTGCAACAATACTATGGGGCCGCCTTGCCCCTCCTCTATCTTTCCCGCTTTTCCCTCATCTTTTCCCCTCGTCTTTTCTCGAAGGATTCTCTTCTCTTCCCTCTTCCTTCCGTTCTTTTCTTTTCCTTCGCATGAAAGAAATTGTTTTCCGTAGAGATTTGTTTCCCTCCACAATCCGTGCCTCGAAAAAAATAGAGAATAAATGGAAGAAAAAGTTATTATTATTATTATTATTATTATTATTATATTATTATTATAGGGAGCCTGCTTTTCCTATGATAAATTATGAATCGTCTGATTGGATAGGCAACCAACGCAACACTCGTTGAACAGAGCATTGTTGAACAAGATCACGAAGGAAAATTTAGGAAATTGAGGAGGTTGGAAGCATACTTTCTTATTAACTTTTGAAAGTGGGGGTTTTCTGCGTAAAATTGAGAAAAATTTTCCATGTGAAAAACTTTCTGTTGTTTATTTCGTTAGAAAGAATGAATTATTAATCTTTCCATTGTTTACTTATTACAAAATAATAGACAGACGGATTTATGAATTCATTCGCATATGGATTTTTAGACTTTTTTTATCCATCCAAATCGGGCGAAAGCAAAATCGTTCCTCGTTCGCACTCAATCGCATTACTCAACCGCCTCGCGCAGCGGCACCACATGGCCCCCTCGCGTAGGACATTTATGAGCTAAAGAAGGGTACCTTCTCGGAGAAGGTCACCAACTGGGGCACCATCATCACCTCTATCATCCTCCTTGATTTCGAAGGTTCTATTGGTAGGATCGGGTTGGACCAGCTAGAGGGGGGTGAATAGCCTATAAATCAAAGTTAACTTCTCTTGCTTCTTACTAAGCAAGGACACACACTTTAGTTAAATAAAAATAAATGATATAAAAGAAGAGGCACAAAAATTACTTGGTTACAACTTAGGTGGTTGTTAATCCAAGACAAATGAAAACACCAAAACACTCATTCGTTGAAGGCGGAGTAACCTCTTACAGACTTTGAAAACACTAGAAATGACTTACAAAAGATTTAGAAATTAGAAGCGAGTGTGTTATATAAAACTAGAGAACACTGCCTCTATTTATAGCAAAATGGTCGAAGTGACCGTTTTGCTGACGTGACAGTCATGGGAGCGCCTCCATTGCTTGGGGGCGCCTCCAATAAATCGAAACTGATTCATTACTGATCTGACAGCGTTGGGGGCGCCTCCAAACGTTGGGGGCGCATAGGTTGACCTGACTTGGCTTCCAGATCTTATCCATTGCAACGATTCTT
>JBBUKS010000021.1:3151248-3165999 GCA_038050645.1 Hedychium gardnerianum
ATTAATACAAGAATATGATACATTGAGTCCTTTCGTCAACCATCACATGATTGGCTCTAGGGCTTCTACTAACAGAAGTTCCTATGGAAGAATATTGTATGCCCGTTTGGGTTACTCCACAAGCTCATTTCGGATAATGGGCGGTAGTTTCAAGGTCGCCAACTAAAGACATGGTGCGAGGAGCATGACATCCAACAAGCCACACGCATGTCTATCAACTACATGGCTTGAATCTACAGAATCTAGCATATGCATATAGTTACATGCCACACGCATGTCTATCAACTACATGACTACATAATCATAGCATGTTCCTATTGTACACACCATACACGTGTGCACACTACAAGATATGAAAATAATAAAGACTACATGCACATAAATAGATCAACTCAAAGTGCAAGCAGATAAGTATAAAACTCAGGTAGCATATGAATAGAGTATATACGATAACTATATCAATCAGAATGTATCATGCACTAAGATCAATAACTATTAATGAGAGCAAGGGAAGAAATACCCACCTCCAAATCGTAGATCGTGTCGAAGAGTCCTCAAATCTAAGTACCTATCCTGAATCAGTGTCTTGTGTCATAGAAACACAATTAATACCAAGATCTACTATAATACGAGCAATGAATCCCCAAATCCTAAACCGTTTATGAAGTCCTAATTGGATTAATCTAACCGTAAGGCATAAGCACATAAGAGATTTTTTAACATTACACTCCTAACAGGATGATCCCTATGAACCCATTTGAATTAGCCTTATTGGTCCAAAATATGATTAATCACACAACAACCCTAAATGGTCCCTTAACTGATCTGTTACTAGATCCATTCAATCAATTACTCCACATACACAATGTATGAAATATGGAATTTCCCAACTAACCCATCCATTAAGGTAAATTGAATCGGGGATAAGTTTCCATTATCCTATACGTCGACTTCCCGGAGATGACTACCGGCGGTGGAGAGATGGCCGAAACAGATCTGGAAATTGGCCGGTAGCGTTCCGATCTGACCTAATAGCACCAACTGAGGTCAGCATGATGTCATACGATTAGGACTCTTAATAGAATAGTGAGAATTGGTAGTGATGTCGGCCGATGGAGACCAACACCGGGATGGGTTAGATCTGATCCGATCTATGGTTGAACAGCGACATGATCTGGGAGAGAGGGTTCGAGTGGAGATCCGAGGGGGGGGGGCTAACCGCGATGGCGCATCTGACCACCCTCATCTAACTGCTATGGCCGAAGAAAGGTGAGGCGGCGACGAGGGGGCGACATCCGGCTCCGCGAGGAGATGAGGGAGAAGAGAGGGAGCGGTGGCTGATCTCCAAGGCTGAAGAGAGCTCAGGGGCTATGCGATGGCCGATGATGCTGGTTGGCTCAACAACGTCGAGGAGAGACAGTGATAGTGGATCGACCTCCGATGGTTAATGGGTCGAGAGAGAGAGATGAGGGATCAGGACCTGGGCTAGCCAAACTTGATGACAACGACCGACGGCAGCAAGGAAAATCGACAGCGACTGCGTGGTGGAGAGCTCTATCAAGAAGAGAGGGGTAGGCAACCGTGAGGAATCGGGGAAGAGGAGATTAAGAATAGGGAAAAGAAACTTAGGTACATATATACAACCTTAGGTTTATTTAATTCAACCTTAGGTTAATCAAAATAATCAACTCTCACTTAATTGATATTTTAAATAGGCTTTTCAAAAACCTATTATTTACATCCCCTTGAACTTATCATATTAGCCCCGATTAAATTCAGAAAAAATCCTAAAAATTCTAGAAAAAATGAATAAGGTTATTCCAGAAAAATCCCAACTATTCCAAGATAACATAACAACAACAACCAATATATCAATACTGAATTCAACCTAACTTCACAACTGAATCAACTCCTCATGCATTAAATCCATATTCAAGCTACATTAGAAACTTACAATTCCAAGTTTTAATTCAAACCCTAATTTTCAACATCTCATACAAGACAACTACTAATCATTTATTCACCCATAAATTCCATGATTCAACATGTCCCAACCACTACATACAAGAATTTACTATATCCTCACAATCATCCATGTAAGAACAACATCGATAACACAACTAACTTCATCAAATAATAAATTCCATCACAACATCAACCCATATGTTATAATCCACATTCAACATGTATTTCCAAACCAATACTTCATAAAACCCTAGGAGTTAAATCAACTAATTTTAAATCAACATCCATATTGTAGTAATCAATCCTAACAACAATAACATCCATAATCAACAATCAAACACTAACCCAAAGTACCTAACCCAAATCTATACAAGAACAACTATTCTCATTATTCCAATAAATCTATCCTTCGGTTACTCATATCACAATCCCAATTAGTAGTGGAATTAACTCACAATTATCATGCTAAGTTTCATTGAAAGAACTTAATCCATACATGATCAACACAATTTAAAATACCAAACCTAATCAACTTATCCGATCCACCAATTTAACTTTTGTTTCAATTAACCATAATCAGATTTTTACCTCTTCTATCGGTGGCTTCCATTTCCTGTGGCGGGGGAATTTTAGCCAAAGCTTACGGTGGCAGTGGCTGATCAGACAGGACCAAGATGGTCGGTGATTAGGTTTGCTCCAAATCTGATCGAAGATCGGAGTAAGGAAATCAATACACCGAAGACTTAAATCCACATAAGCATTACCAAAGACAAAATTCTATGAGGGCTTACACTAGCTTTGACTGGCGACAATGGGGTTTGGCCGGAGGTGGGATCTGGCCTGGGTGAGGCTCGGTCTCGGCTGTGAGTGGGCAGTACGGTCGGGTGAAGAGAGTAGAAGAATCGGGCAGGCAGAGGGCTTGGGCTGGCCTCTTCGGTCACGGCTTGGCCGTGTCTGACTGTGGTTGGACGGAGCTCCGCTCCGCCAAAGAAGTCATCGGCAGTTGGCTAGAGCAGAGAGTGAGGGAGAAGAGAGAAGGGTGGCGGTGGATTCGATCGGGACAGTGTCAGCATCTGTTGTAGCTGGAGCTAGGGCCAACTCCGGTGACAACGATGAAGGAGATCGTGAGAGATTGACGTCGGTGTGGATGGGGGAAAGAAAGAGGATCGGTCGAGAGGGGGGGGTCGACGGTTTATGAGAGAAATAGAGAATAGAACTTAGGTTTTTAATATTCAATCTTAGGTTTATTAATTAAACTTTAGGTTAAATTAAAATAATCAATTCCCACTTAATTGGTATTTCAAACATGCCTTATAAAAGTCTATTTTTTATATCCCTGTGAACTCCTCTAAATAGCTCTGATTAAATCCCGAAAGTTTTTTAAAAATCCCCCAAAAAATTTTTAAACTTATTCATCTGTCAACGCATATTATTTTATTATTTTTAATGATTATATTTAACAAGTAAGATATGTGGTTAGTGTAAGATTTAAGGAAGACATTTATCAATTATTTCAATTGAAAGGAAAAAAAATATATAATTTTAAAAATTGATCAAAAAGTTCTTAATGAAAATATAGTTTTTGAAAATTTTATCAATGTGGATACTAAATGAGTGGCAATAAAATATTTTATATGATTCAATATTAATAATTTCTCTACTTGAATAAGTGAGGAAACACTACAAGTGAGAAGTGATTCAAAAAGTTCTTTAAAGGAGATATACTTTTAATAACTTGGTATTGGATCAAATTTCGACTAAAGTGAGAAGTTATGAGACCCTCCTGCAATTTGTGTGATGTAGACACAATTTGTGTGATGTAGACACAAATGTTTAAAAGACAATATTGGTCGTAGTCACCCAAAAAAAAATAATGATAAATTTGCGATAAAAACTTTTTTGTTGCGAATAATTCATCGCCAATTTCTATAACAAAAAGATGTAAATTCGTCGTAAATTCTGCGATGAATTTTTTATTCGTTGTAAAATTTGTTGCTATTTTATGACAAAAAAATCATCGTAGAATTCACCAAATGCAAATCTACAACGAAAATTTGTTTTCGTCTCAAATTCGATGACGAATTTAGTTTTCATTGCAGATTCACAACGAATCTGAGTTTCATTACAAATCTACAATAAATCCATTTTCGTCGCAGATTTACAATGCACAGTAATTTTACGATAATTTGGCAATGAATCTATTTTCGTCGCCAAATTTGTCACAAATGCTATTTAATTTCCCAGAAACTGTCAATTTCAGTAATTTATTGTGTATACATAATACATCACATCCTATACATTTTCAAACCAAATCCAACATACATTGTCACACTCCGAGAGTATATTTATTCGTTGAAAAATGGACAGCACTCCCCTTGTAACAATCACAGATTCCTACTACACAATCACGCAGTTTATAACAAAATCAAACTACGCACTTATATCATCAAATAATAACTCAACATGTAAGAAAACAACACATACACAGGTAAAAACATAAAGTGCGTGCCGGCATGACTTAACATCACAACAAATAGTCCAAAACAAAACCGAATGAGAACCCAAAATCTCACAACACAATTTACTCATTACAACATAAGTACAGAAATCAAATAAAGTAAAGAGTAAAGAAATATAAAATACGGAAAAACCATCCATGTGATGTAGGACACGCAGACAGGATCTCTCGACGACACTGTAGATCATCTAACTAATACCTGAAAATAATAGACACAATAAAAAGGAAAGTAAGTCCAAATGACTCCACGGGTATAAGAATGATAGTGCATGATAAATATACAGTAAGAGATCAATGTATATACAGTCTCATGGGAAGAATCTATCATGTATATATGACCAAGTATTATACATATGCTCAACTCTGCAGGTATATATAACTCAAATCTTCAACTAATATAACTATAATACTAACCATTCTAACATAGTCCAATATTAGGTATAAAACCTAACACCAACCTATGTGAGCTATCACAGATGTAGGTGAGTCATAAATGTACATAAATACATATACATCCCTCGAGTCTACAATCATAACATGCAAGTGCAGCAGATATCAAATACATATGCAATACACATCAAATGCATATGCAAAGCATGATTACTCCGGCGTACCCCTCCAGCTACCATGACATCTGTGTGGTCGAGGGGGGCCAGACGGTGACACTGATCGGACTCCAGCTACCACTACTCTGAGTGACCGAGTGGTCAGGTGCAAAGCATGGTCATTCCGGCGTACCCCTCCCACTACCATGACATATGTATGGCCGAGGGGGCTCAGACGGTGACACCGATCGCACTCTAGCTATCACTACTCTGAGTGACCGAGTGGTCAGGATGTAGGGTAGCTATCTAGCTACAACAAGAGGTCTTTGTCGGCATGATGCTCCAGCTACCACTACCTAAGTGGTTGAGTGGAACGATAAGACAAACTGCTCCACTCCAGCTACCACTACCTAAGTGGCTGAGTTGGCTGAGTCGGCATGCAATGATATGGAGTACAAAATGAAATGAGCATCACACACATGAGTAAGCATCACATACATATATATATCATAACATAGTATAATAAACTCACATAGGGCGGACACCTATGAAACACACCATACACGTGTGTAACGACCTACAATGCACACCATAGATGTATGCACCAGACAATAATATATATCCAACAATAAAATGATATAAACATCACATGAATTCAATTTCAATGAAACACACCATACACGTGTGTAACGTTACCTACGATGCATACCATACATGCATGCACCCAACTGCAATACATACCATACACGTGTGTACCACTACCAATCATGGATAATCAAAATGCGAGACTGTATGGATAATTAAAATAGACTAATTCCAAGATCAAGCATGTAAGCGTCCAAAGCAAGAAATAACATGAATAGATTTAAGGTAATCCAATTCACCTATTCAATTCATAATATTCATGCACTAAGTACAAAATACTATAAAGAGACAAGGATAGAAGTGGAGGAGCTGACCGAAATGGTGCATCAGACTATGCTTCTTCCTCCTCTACGACCGGAGAACAGCGGGACACCGATGACCCTTGCTGGCGGTGGTTGAATCGATGTGATCGATGAAGAGGGAGATCGGGAAGGATAAGGAAAATGGAGACTCTCCCTCTACTCTTCCCGGTGGCTGGCGATTGGCGATCGACCGTGATTGGAGAAGAAGAAAGCGAAGGGGATTGGCGAGTGGGGCGGTGGAGTCGCTCGATCGGAGAAGAGGCGAGCTCGGCGATGAAGAAAATTGAGTGAGGAGAAATCGCACAGTGATTTCAATTTATAATTTTGAAATTAGGGTTTAATTAAACTAGTTTAGTTTTGATTAATCAAATCTCATTTCATTTTATACTTAATCCAAATTAATTCATATGACATCAGATTATCCCCCGAAAAATTTCTAAAACTCCCTAAAATTTTACACTAATTTATTTCTTATTTTTAAGGCAAAATTTATATTTTCCCGTATTTTACAACACGAGCACATAGGAACTGATTTCGTATGATTCTGAGCTCTCTAGGTCATTCAACTAATTTCAGAAGATTTTTTTTAAAAAAAAAATTAATAATAATCTGTGACGAATCCTGGATTCGTCATAAATTCTGGGATGAATCCTGGATTTGTCAGAAATTCTGGGATGAATCCAAGATTCGTCGCACATTCTGGGACGAATCCATGAATTCATCGTAGATTCTACAACAAATTTTTGTATTCGTCCCAAATTTTACGTCAAATCCAGGATTCGTCGCAGATTGTTCCTAATTTTTTTAAAAAAAGAAAAAAATCCTTAGAAATTAGTTGAATGACCTAGAGAGCTCGGAATCACACGAAATCAGTTCCTATGTACTCGTGTAGTTCTTTTTATTATGTCCATAATCTCAAATTTCTTTTTTTTCATAGTTAAATTAATTGGATTGAATTCAATTACTTAATAACTTAGTTAAAATAATAAAATATATATATTAAAAAGAGTTTGATTAAAAATGTTAGATCGAATGTGTATAAAAAAAACAATGGTCTCAATATTTTGAGTAAAAATGATATTTGAGGTTGTGGACATAATCAGGAGAATGAAATGAGCACATAGGAATTGGTTTCGTGTAATTCTTAGCTATCTAGGTCATTCAACCAATTTCGGAGGATTTTTTTTTAAATTAGGACCAATCCGCGATGAATATTGGATTCATCGCAGATTCTGAGATGAATTTAGGATTCGTCGCAGATTCTGGGATGAATCCATGTATTCGTCGCATATTCAATAATGAATTTTTAGATGTTGGATCGATGGAGACGAGAGAGAGGGGGGTGGTGTGAATCTCATCCGATTAATTTTTTTCTTTTATCGTATTCGTAAAACCGAATCAAAGTAATAGCAACGAAAAATAAAACAAGACACAGACGCAGTTCAGTTTTACTTGGTTCGGAGTCCAGCCGACTCCTACTCCAAGAACCCATGACCCTTCTGATCGTATCGATGGGTTAATCACTATTATAGTGCTTTCGAAGAAGCAAAATCGTACAAGTATGAGATATACAATTACAAATGATGCAAGTAAAATAAAGATATACCGACAACTTTAAGAGTAGAAGATTGGCGTAGGTTGTCGACGAGTCATAGCAGCAGCAGCACTTACACGATCAATAGTAGAGATGAAATGAAGCACAGAAGAGAGTTAATCGGCTCGAACCCTGAGGGCTTCTTTTATAGGCAGCGTTCCGTCGATTGAAAAATCGATCAGTCGACTGATCCTTTCGATTGAGTGATACTCTAATCCGTCGACTGAATCCTGCGACTTTCCTTCTTTACTCTGATCTAATCCGTTCGATCCCAGAAATCACGGCTTATTGATCAACTGATCCAGCTACCATTTCTGCGCTGATTCGATTTGATCTCTGATTATTATCATATTTTATCGGTTGACTAATACCCTAGATCTATCGACTGATCCCAGGCTTTTCTAAGTTTGCAATCTCTGTTCGATATTGTGCTAATCTGGTCGGATCGGTCAACTGAACCGCCCATTCAATCGACCGAACCTAAGTTAAATCTGAACTTTATTTTATCTGCAAAACAAAGTTAGTATAGAAAATATAGAGGTCTTATAAATCAAAGTTTAGACAGATATATAAATATGCATGAGTGTAATAGTTAGGATTGTCTTGATCTCAACTTAGAAACCTTTGTAGGTTTCTTCAGTTGAATCAGCTCCTAAGGTTTGTCCCTACTAGGACATAACCTCATTGCACTAACTCCATGTGCTTACCTCAACTCACCTACCAAACATCGGGTCCTCCAGACCTGTTTGGACTTTGCTCAACATTGGATCGACCTTCCAGGTCTTCGACTTGATTCGATATTAGATCCTCCAAACATATCGAATCTTCCTGCCAAATGTCAGGTCCTCTTGACCCATCTGAACTTCCTTCTTGGTTCCACGATCTGCTGAGACTTTCCTTGCCTAGTATCGGGTCCTCAAGACCTACTAGGGCTTTTAGAGTGAGATCATATACACTTGATTAGTTCATCAGATAGCAATAAGACTTAACTTTGAACCTTTGACAACATCAAAACATAGGTTTGATTATGGTGCTCCTTACACCAACAAAATGAAACTCTAAATTAACCCTTGCACATAAAACACAATATGAATCAATATTTAAACATACGAGAGTATTAAAACGTCAAGTATAAGAGTCAAAATATTGGTTGCCAAAATACGTCAAGTATAAGCATCAAAACATTGATGAACAAGAGATTGGAAAAAGCCTACGACATCATAAAGAGCATAGTACTCAACCACAACCAATGGGCAACTGAACGAGGTAACCCCACGAAGACCGTGGGTAAGTATGACATGAATATCCTTGATCTAATTGCAGCAAAAATGGATGCGCTCACCAAAAAGTTTGACTCTTTCAACATTGTATTTCGTGATAATAATCATAAAAATTGTTATTAAATTCTTGCTAGACATAAGGTTGTAAACATCCATTACATAAATGATCATGCTTTGGAGACCCTAGGGATTAGGGATGATGTTAATTGGATGATTAATAGAATAAGGTGGGATGACTTGATGGGTATAAATATCCCACCTACACTAGAGTTACCCTTGAGTTTTAAGTTCTTTAGAGGTTAATATCTTAACAGGAAAGGGGTGTCATGAAGGAAAAAATTACTCTTCGAATGTTTAATGAAGAATACACATGGACTTTGGAGGAATTTTTGCGCTTTGAATTACCGAGTAGAGGAGAGAAAAGATTGCCGAGGGATTTTATAGCCACTCACATTTGAGTCGAGATAGCTAGCATTAGAGGAATATATGACTCCTCCTGATCTAAAGCCTCAACCCTTAGAACCCTATTTTTTGATACCTCCATCGAGTTATGACTCACATAGTATTCGACCATGGAGATAGTGATGGTGTGGTGTGACAGAGTGAGTTATTATTCTTTGGGCCATGATTAAAATGTGAATATTGATACAAGATCCCATTTTATCCGGCACCTCATCAAAATTGGAAAAGCCACGGTGGGGAATATTATTTTTGGTGGACTAATCACACACATTGCCATGACCTTAGGATGTGATATTAATGGACTGGAGGTTGCTAAAGGTAGTTCGAGGATTGATCTTGAGGCTTGTTTGGTGATGAAAATGATTGTTAGGGAGGGTGAGAGCTACTGTCTAGTTCTGAGAGACTATCTACCCCTTCGATTGCCCAATCTTGAACACACCACTGTTCGAAACTGAACAAATTGGCACTTGACCAATGTCTCACCTATACCTGTCCTCATGGAGCATCTTGACTAGACTCGACCTTGCTAGACATTCTTTTTCTTTTGGTGATTCTTCTGCAGGGCACTCTAGATTTGACTTCTCGAATTTCTACACTTCCATCGACGCCATCTTGGCCGAGCAAGCTGAGCTTAGATTTTTCTGGGAGGGGCAAAGGCACATCTCGGATGAGCGATACCATAGCATGGATCAACACTTTTAGAGGGAAGACAATTTCTATGAGTAAGCTGGTGAGTATTTCTGAGCCGAGGAGATACATCAGAGCCGCTAGGAGGAGCAGTGGCAGAGAGAGGAGTAGCATCGCAGCGTGATGTAGAGAACCACCCAATAGCTCAACAACATATATGACTGACACACTTATTTGGGTAACCTTCCTTGCTTACCTCATTTTCCTCTTACCCCGTATTAGATTTATATATGATTGGGGATAATGAAAAGTTCAAGTTGGGGGGGGGGGGGGGTTGTTTAGTTAGTTTAGTTGGTTTGTTTTGATAGTTTTTAGTTTAGTTTTGTTAGTTTCATCATGTTTCTTTTTGCATCATAAATTTGTATTTTTGTTGCATTATCATGTTACTATGTCATAATGTAATGTTTGTTTGTTCTTTATAGCACGACATTAACATGAGAGATTTTATATTTCTATGATAGTATGCTAGATTACTTAGGGATTTATTTTCTTCTATCAGTAGTAGTATGACTTGAGCATTGTTTAGTCGTAAGAGTTTTGATCTTGCCCTACTTATTTAGGTTTTCTTTTCACGTTATTCTTGATCTTGAAGGTTGATATGTATCTAAGAATAGTTATAATTCATAGAACTGGATTAGTACTCTTGTTTCCTAGGTGTTCTCTTATTGCATTTTGATTATTGAAAAAACTTGGATCATGATACTCATTGGAAAAAATCAAAATCCCGAAAAAAAGAAAAATAAAAGATTGTGCATGAGACAGAAAAAGTTTTCTTGAGCAGTATTAAAAAAGAGAGAGAAGATGGGATAAAAAAATAGTTGTCGTGAATGGAAATGATATGATACCCATTTGAAACCGAGTTAGGTTATTGGAAATATACCTATCATGTTTCTCTTAATACCGAGTACTTCTTTGAGACCTTGTGTAGACAGTGCATAACACATTGGGGGGAAGGAACCTAGTGTGTGATAAGTAAGTGTCTATCACTGGAATATTAAGAATACGGTTAGATGACGACTTAACTAAGATTGGAGATTGAAACTAGAGAGTTGAGCCACTTTTTGCACTGAGTATGGAGAACTTTCAGTTAGGCCACATTAGGAGAATTCGTTTATCTTTTTTCATTAGTGAAACTACATGATAGGATTAGACTGATTCGTTAGGGATTATGATGCATCACTCACACACATAGATTTAGATTGCAAGTTTTTCTTGAGGACAAGCAAAAGTTCAAGTTTGGGGGTATTTGATGTGTGTGCTTCGTATATAATTTTTGGTATTGTTTTGCATGTATTTTATTTCATCACATGAGTATATTTTGTATACTTTCATATCCTTGGTATTGTTTTCACTCTTTTAGTTTGGAGAACTATTCTTTGCACTTTTTGATTGATAGGACACAAAATCAAAGCTTAATTGGAGTAAAAAGGCCTTGGAAAGAGAAGTTCACGATAAGGAAAACGATCTGTGTAGGATAGAAGAATCCGCTAGAAGGGTGTGTGTGTGTGAATAGTGTGTTTCACTTTTTTATGGTTTTCAAAAACACTTCTATCTTTTCAAAGATTGGCAGCAGAAATAAAATAAAGACAAGCATAGAAATAATCATTTGTTTGTACTTGGTTCTTTGCCCGGCGACTACTAGTCCAAATCCTGCGATCATTGATCGCTTTCAATGGACAATTCACTAAAAGATCTCCTTCTCCAAATAGAACTCAGAGATGGAAATTCATTTTTACAAAAATAGAGATAAGGGAAGGTAACATGTTTACCGTTCCCTTTGGAAAATCTAGAATGAAGAGACTAATACAATAAATAAAAAAGGAATACCGACAGACTAAGATCTAGAGTTGAGCATCACTATCGAGGCAGTGTTTCGGCATCGTAGCAGTTTTTTAAAGCAGCACAACGTCCTCGATCTACCAAGACTTTCTACCCAACGTCCTCGATCTACCAAGACTTTTACCCAGTCCACCCAACCAGGACTTCTTTGCCCAGTCGAATTGACCAGGACTTCCTTTCCCAGTCCAACTAACTAGGATTTCCTTGCCCGACCTTAACTATGACTTTTACCTTTCCTAGTATCACTAGGACTTTTTAGTTGATCTACCTGCATACTTAGTCAACCTTATTAGAACATAACAACCCTTAACTTTGAACCTTTATCATTTATCAAAACTCAAGTTCAATTATCTAGTGCCTCCAGCACCAACAATCTCCCCCCTTTTGATTTATGAGAACCTAGTTCAAAGTTAAGTAAAGAATAATAGAAAAAAACATTTATAAAGAAATGGTAATAGATTTTCAAAAATACTCTTCCTTAATTAAAACTCTCCTCCTGAAGTTAAGGCAGTTATAAAGCATTTTGAAAACATATATAATTTTTTTTTTAAATTTAAACATGCATTTTCTTTTCTTTGAAATTAACTTTTAACTTATCTTTGTTTCTCCCTTTTGACATATATCAATAAACAAGTAGTGGCAAAAAAAAAAATTGAAACTGACTTTTAGCTTAACTGTTTTTCTCTCCCTTTGACATATGAAATACAATCAAGTAGAGGGAAAACATTTTCAGAAAGATAGAAATTTTTTGAAACTTTTAAAAGGTTTTTGAATAGTATTTTGAAAACCTAACTTATAAGAATTTTTGAAATTAACTTGACTTATATTTGTAGAAAACATAGTCGAAGTCCTAGAGTCCAAGAATGTAAACATAATTCATTATCCTTAATGGAATGTCTAACCTTTGGTTACTAGCTAACTACCAAAAGATACTAGTTTTCACCTAGTTAGTCAAGTTAAGTTAGAAATAACTAGCTAGTTGTTTGCTATGAAGGATCACTTAACTTGATCAATGTAAATTAATATTTTTAGCCCAGATTTATGATGATGCACTAATATAAGCATATTAAATTCAGCTTAGCCATAAGCATCTCACACCATACTAAGTGTCTCAATACATAAGCAAGGTAAGCCTACTGTGTTTGTGAGATGATGGCATGCCTAAAACTATTGGATCATGCTTTCTAAGGTAAGTTCTAGGCTAAGTCCAAAAAACACTTAGTTTTTGAAAAATACTAGTTTTGAAAAGAATTAATTTTGAACATCATGAATTTTGAAAAGCATGAATTTTTGAAAAAAATATAAGAGCTGATAAAAGAAAAAAACATTGCTTTTGAATTGAGCTAATCCTACTCTACTATGCATATTCCTAGTTGTGTTATTTTTGAATGGTTCTAGTGAGTTAAAAGGTCAAATATTAACACATAAGTCAACCCTAGTCAAACATAATACAAGTAGTCAACATATAGTCCAAGTATCTCAAAAATATCAATATCTAAGTTTGTCCAAGAGGTGGAGGAGAGTGGCTAGTGCTCCAAGATCTTAACATCTCCATCATCTCAAGATGTCGTGCCTACTGGATCAGGCTGAGGCTAGTCTCCCCTCCTCCATGTCATAACCCCATCATCATCTATGTCTACTCTAGCTAGTGAAAAATGCCTAGCTCCTATCATGTCAAACTCAGTTAGGGATTTGATCTCACTTGAGGTGACATCTATCCCTAATGCAGCTAGTAGTGATGTCAAAATATGATAGTAAGGCATATGGACCCTCCTATTGGTACTAATACTAGCTGAGTAGATGATGGTATGAAAGATGTGTAGACTCAAATCAATGTCTAACCTATGACATAGTGCGTAAAGTAGAAATGTATGAAATGGTTGCATCATCGTGACATTCATATGGAAAGGGGTAAAATGCAAGTGACTATGATCCTATACAAGGCATAGTCCTATATTCGGAGTTGGACAGAGGTAAACTGGGTCACAGTAGGTACCCTCTTCTCCCAAAAAAAATTAGAAGTACATCCTATCTAATGTAATTTGGGAGTAGGGATCACCAAATGGCAAATCCCTGAGAGGATAATACAAGAATGTGCATGAAGATGATCTAAGTCCTAAATGCTATCTAATGATAGTAGGAGTGATCAAGATGTTTCTACCACCAACTCTAGTAGAGTAGATAATGTCATCCACCTTAATCAGGTTATTGTACAACTTGCCACATAGACCTGTATTAACCGAGGTAGTACAATAAACAAGGTTACCCAAACCATGGTAATTTATCACCTCTACTAGGGGCATACATGATCTCATGAAAAAGTCCTATAAAGGTATCTAGTATGCAATGGTCTATATGATATCGATGAAAACCTAGCCCTAAGTTTCTTTGTAGAGGAGTGATAGAGGTTCTAGCCTCAAGTTGTTTACTCTTAACCCTATCAACATTATTTAAATAGCTTAAAAGAAAAAAAAAGGAAAAATAGAGTTAAGTGTATTACCTGGGCATTTTTTGGGGACTTATATAGAAACTGATGACCTAGGCTGATTGGGAATGAATCACGGCTAAAATCGAGAGAAAAATGCCTTTGAAACTCTGGATTAGGGCACCTGTAGCTAAAAGCTTTGGGTACTTATATAAGTGAATCCGGGTGCTTGGAGATGGTTCCAAGTGCCCTATTTTTTTTGATGAAAGGGTAAATATATATCATTAAAATGCACCAAAATACATAAGTAACCATAGAGCCCCTTATTTCATGTCTAACGAACTGTCAGATCTGATAAGGGAGGACCATGATAGTGTACACGTGCTCACTCGGATACATACTATCTCATGTGTCATGCGCCTGCCGCTAGCTCAGTGTGAGGTAACGGCCAGAACCAACATCTCGATCTACATCATCTCAGTGTCATAC
>JBBUKS010000021.1:3182289-3202460 GCA_038050645.1 Hedychium gardnerianum
GACAATGCTCTTTAAAAATCATTGTTATTGATATATATATATATATATTTAAAATATATATTAATTATTTATTATACACAAAACTTCATATTTTTATTTCACACTTAACAAATTAAAATATATAATCATTCCACAACAAACAAACTCAATCCCTAACCCTCAATCTTTCTTACGACCTCCTCTCACACCCGACGCCAACACCTTCTCTTCCTTTCCTTCGTCCTCGTCGCTGCCTCCCACGCCTCCGCCTAGTCCCCATCTGCCTCGACCACTACTCCCACCCCTGCCATTCCGACCTCTTCTTCCCCTACCGTCGCCCCTGCCACTCCCACTTTTGTTCCCTCTGTCGTTGCCTAGCCAAACCCAACCCCACCTCGGCCCCTACCGCTTCTCCCACCAAGGTCGTCGCAGCCCTAGCCAAAACTCCCTCTACCGCTCCTCCTAAAGCCACGACACCCGTTGTCACCCTCATCCTTGCCCAAAATCTACGGCTCCTCCACTGGCAACGCCTCCACTGGAAGCCCTAGGTTCCTCATGAGCTACTGATCTCATTTCTAGGTTTCTCGTCTCTCCTTCCTTCCCTTGATTCGGCCTTCGTTTTGTAGAGATCTGGGAAGGGGTAGTAGCTCCTTTGTTGCAGCGAGGGTTAGGGTTTTGATGTTCGTCTTTTTGGTTTGGTTTGGTTCCTCTTTGACCCAGGTTGGTTTCGTTGGGATGAGATCCACGATACAGAGAAGCGATCGCTCTCGGAGTTCTTCGATGGTTTCGCTGCCTCTCGGAACCCTAGAGTCTACAAGGAGTACCGCGATTTCATCATCAACAAATACTGAGAGGACCCGTCCAGGCGCATCACTTTTACTGAGATCCGCAAGTCTTTGATTGGAGACGTCAAGTACATACAAAATGTGTTTTGATGCTTGGAAAAATAGGGGCTGGTCAATTTCTAAGCAAAGCTAGTGGCAGGGGTGCCTCCATCTGCCGAGGATGCTGGGCCAAACGTTGTGGTGGAAGAAGGAGTGTCGGGTGGTGTACAAGTCGTGCAAGCTTCCATACCGCAGAGGAAGAGGGTGGCCACAACGGGATTGGGCAGAGAAAACAGGTTCAAGTTACCATCTTTGACTTCGTACACTGATGTTTTTAGAGATTGGGCCTTGAAGAGAGGGCCTATATGTGGAGTCTGCGATAAACAATTCACTGTTAGCGAATCTGAGTCGTTAGAGGTATCTTCAGCTTTTCTGTCCTTGATACATTTTCGTAACCCCCCACGTTTGATTTGTTTTAGAGATAATTAAATTACAATCTATTATCTTCTTAGCCTATGTTGTTGAATTCTTCTTCATCTTTGGTAAGAATTACCAATGTTGCAAAAGGATTTTGTTACCATGTTGTGTTGACATTGATCATGTTTCAATGCATCCCTAGATCACCTAAAATGAGTTTTAGTTCTATAATCTCCATTCACTTAGCATGTTTACTTTTAAATAAATGCCTATAAAAATTATAAAAAGTTGAACTAAAAGATATATTAACAAGTAACAAAAATATAACAAGCATCAAATGTGAGCATTGGTTCTTATACTAAAATGAATGTCATGTATTAGATGGGAGTATAATTTTCATATAATTCTACCAATATTAATTAGAGCTAATTAAAGGTGTAAACATGTTAGTCAATATAGTATGTTAAGAAGATGTAAACATGTTAAAAGATTACTAGTAGATTCTATAGTTAGTCAATTAGAGCTAATTAAAGGTGTAAGGGATACAATCTTTGTAACCAATCCAAAATAGTTGGAAGTAATATGGTTTGTCATCATGGTTGCATTGTTGTAAATAAGTGAAAATCAATTGTGTGCTAGCTTCATTTATGATACTAACATTCTCTTTTGCTTGCAGACCTCCATAGTGTATCACATGTAAATTACTATGAATAAGGATTCTGTGGGAGCCAATTTTCTACTTAATACAGTTTTTATCTAGCATAATCTTTATAAAACTTCAAAAAATTTAGTCTTTTAAGGTATCTTGCCAAGTGGCCCAAATTTCAAGCATCAAAAACCTTGTGTGGAAAAACATGATGATACTATGACTTAGGCATAGCTTATTAATTTTCTTGACAAGTGGTGTTGTCTATCTCATGGTGATAGTTAAATATTTGAAAATTGAGGTATTATATAATATCAGCTAGTTTTCATATCTCTCTCTTGTTAATAGTTAAACATGTGAACATTGTGGTACTATACCACTTTGTAATCAACTTGTTCACTAACAAATTGCTAATTATTTTCAGTTTCATTGTATTTTTAATTAGTCTCCATGCAATAAACTTTTATAGTAAGTATTTCCAACAAATTTGAAGAATCCATATATTCTTTGCTTTGTTAAACACTAATCCAAGATGCAATTTTCATGCAACACTGCACTTTGTCTTCACAGATTGAGCAAAAAACAGAGGTGAGAAAGGAGGAATGATGGCTTTGTCTGGTCCTCGAGGAATTGAAAGTAGCTTTAATGACATGAGCATTTCTAGTCCTATGTTTGAGTCTAGCACCCTGATGTGAGTGTGCATATATTTCTGACAATCGATGTCTTAGTCTCATTTGAGTAAAATGATATTATTTTACATAATTATTAATTGATGTCTTAGTCTTCCTCGCAGATGAATGTGGAAAGAAATTGAAAGTGAGATTTTTGTTTCACCAAGAAGGGTACTCATATATTTTTAAAAAGATACAATAGTACCAGAAAGATTCAATCCGAGAAGGAAGATATATTGGAACTAATATACATGTCTATTATGTAGGTTTTTTCTTTTATATAGACTTAACATGGATTCAAAGTTTATGAATTATGTTTATATATTTTCTGTTTGAATTGTATAACACATTTCTGGTTCAATAGTAAGAAGATTGATTAGTTATACTTTCATGATATTTTAATTGATGTTATTTATAAGGGTTTAATTAAGCAATTCATAGTATAAATATAATAGACAATGATTTTGTAAATAGAAAAATAATGATTTTTATCTTTTGCTAAAAAGTTATATTTTAAAAAAGATAACACTTTTTTATCCATTAAAAAAAGACTATTTTTTATGTATTGTAAAAGCATTGTCTTTGCAAAAAAATGATAACGCTTTTAATGTGTTGTGTTTGAGTGGACTTTTAATAACAGTGCTTTTAACAACACTTTTTTAGTCATATAGACAACGCATAAAAAGCGTTATCATTTAACTTTTTCCTTGTAGTGAGTTCTGGATCTGGTTTGGATTCCTTCCTCATTCCCATTTGGTTTAGCATCCTGAATTTGATTCATATCTTCACAAGTCTCCCCCTCTTCTATATCTTCACAGATCTCCCCCTCTTCTATCTCTAATATTGCTGCAAATGAATTGTGCTGTTTTGGGCCCTTATAATGCTGAATCTCTCTTTTGTGGTTGTCCTCACCTTGTGCTACCAGTGTTAATTGCTTCCTTCAAACCCTAGCCCTGGTTTGGATGAATGGGATGTCTTCTTGATACCCCTCACTGCATGGTTGGTCAGATCTATGCTCAGCAGGTATGTTCAGATCTGGGTTATCATTTCTGAATTCCTGAAATGTCCATCTAGATCTGAATCTGAGTCTATCTCAAACCTGGAATCTGGTGTGTTCTGGTCAGAGTCAAGTTCTGGATCAGGTCCATTAGTTTATGATTCTGAGCTTGTTGTTATTTTTGTTACTGCATTTAGGTTTTGGATTTTTGTTTCTAAGTTAGAATCTGAGGTAAGTTGTTGGGATTGATTCATATCAGGAGAGTGCTTGACCAAATTGATCGATATCATGCCTTTGTTGTTGGTTGCTGAGTTCTGAGGTAATTTGTGTAATCCTGACTATATCTAGGGCTATGTTAGTTGTTCTAGTGTTGTGTGCATGGGAGGTTAGCTTCTATAGGTCAGTTATTAGCACTCCATTCCCTTTTGATTGCATGTGATGTATACAATGTGCTCTTTTTCCTTGCGAATCAAGATATTGGCATCCTTTGGCTTCTCCTTCACCTTGGGTGCCACTTGGGTCTTCTTTTTGAATAATTTTGAACACTTACTCTTGTAGTGTTCATTCTCCATACACTCAAAGCATATAATGTGATCTTTATTTTTGTTAATTGAAATTGATATACCCTCATGATTTGTGTTTCCTTGACTTGTAGAGGTGGAGCATGATTCTTCTTTATTGGTTCCGGATATAGAAGCTTCCTCTCATTCTGGTCTCAATGGACTCTCCCCCTCAATCCTTGAGATGAATGTTTCCTCAATTTCATCCTCAGATGTTGAACATCTCTCAACCTCCGAATTCTCATACTATTCAAAGAGTCACCCTCTTTGAATTTGCCTTCACTTGGCATTGAGGAGAGAAGATCATGAAGTTTGACCAATTTGCTCCATAATTTGTTTTCACTCTTTAATCCCTTAATTTACACAAAATATCATTAGGAACCAAATTAATCAAAATATTGGTTACCTTGTCATTCATCTCAGATTTTTGGAGTTTCTCCTCGGTCCATTTCTTTTCTTGAGGAGTTTTCCTTGACTATCAATTGGGGCTTCAAATCCCTCCATTAGAACAGACCATTGCTCTATATTCATCATGAAGAGATTCTCAACCCTAGCCTTCCATTGGTCGAATCCTCTCAATTTGAAAGACGGAGGTGCTCGGATGTCGTATCTAAATCCATCTCTGAACTCCATTAGACCCCTTCAAAATATAAGACTTTATCTTCTACCTCTAGCTCGTGCTCTGACGTAGGTTAATCCGATGAAGAGCGGCCTAGCTCTGATACCACTTCTTAGGACACTTATGAGTTAGAGGGGTGAATAACTTCGATCGCTTCTCTTCATCTTGTCGTGCTCGTCGTTGAATGCGTAGCGGAAATCTTGATTCAACTTGGACGCCACATACACAACTCCGAGATTTACTTAGTATCCACCTCCTTGAGGTGAGTAATCCAAGGATCCACACCAGCAATCATAGCTCCACTATGAACTCTCTCCATCTCGAAAACTTTCTCAAGGTGGAGAAACTTCTTACAAGAAAACCAACAAGAAACATAAATAAGATTACAAAAGAAATCAAAAATGACTTTACAAATAAGAACTTTGCTTTATTTGCTCTTTTCTTGATTTGGTTAGCCTCTTGATGATTGGAAAATACAACAGCACTTCTCTCCAAAACCTCAAGAACCGACTCCTTCTCCAAGCTCAAACTATTTTATAGCATTGTTGCTCAAGCTGATTTCCGTTAGTCAATCGATTGGTCTTACCCGCAATCGATTGTCACGTCAGATTCGACCGTTCAAACCTGCATAACGACTCTTATTTCGCCTGACTAATCCATTAGTATATCAATCGATTGTCATCTTCCAATGGATTGAGTCAATCGATTCAGAAGTTCTTTGTTCACTCGAGAAAATAACACAATCGATTGCCCCAACCCCAATTGATTGCTCCAATCGATTCCAAGGCATTTTGTTCGCTTGAGAAAACTTCCCAATCGATTAGGTCAATTGATTGGCTTAGCCCCCAATCGATTCCAAGGTCTTCTGTTCGAAGAGAAGCACTTCTAATCGATTAAGCCAATTGATTGGCTTATGCTGAATCGATCAGTCAATCGATTCAGCAAACTTCTGTTCTCTCGCCTCAATCGATTGTCCAACCTTCAATTCGCAAGAAAATCTTAGGCTAATCGATTGCATCAATCAATTGCCCAAACCTAAATTCTGGATTTCGGATTTAGGGTTTACCAATCGATTGATACTTCTTGTTAATCGATTGGTAATCCTAAATTCAGTCTTTTCAAGCCTGAATTCAGATCTTGTCTGGTATCTGGTTGACCTCAACCTACCAAGACTTCCTCTCCCTAACATCTAGTCATCTGTGACCTATTGGGACTTTCCGTTGTCCAATATCTGGTCAACCTTGACATATTGAGACTTCCTTATTGCCTAGTATCTGGTCAACCTAGCAGGACTTCATCGTTGCCTAACATCTGGTCACCCTTGACATGCTAAGACTTCTTCACTACTCATGCCAAGTGTTTGGTCCTCCTTGACTCACTTGGATTTTCCTTTGTCTAACCTCCAGTTAGGACTTTCTCTTACTTAGCCTTCAGTTAGGACTAGTCACTCGATAGACTTCTCACCTGCCTAACCTCCAGTTAGGATTTTTCCTTGTCTAACATCCAGTTAGGACTTTCCCTTGTCTAACCTCCAGTTAGGACTTTCTCTAGCCTAACTTCTAGTTAGGACTTCTGATCACCAAGTATCTAATCCTCTCTGACCCACTTGGACTTTCCTTTGCCAACTTTCTGTTATAGTTCTAATCACCAAGTGTCTAGTCCTCCTTGACCCACTTGGACTTTCCTTTGCCAACTTCATGTTAGACTTTTGACATCGTTAAGTATCTGGTCAACCTTGACCCACATAACTTCTTACTAATATATTGATTAAACATTGAAACTCAAACTTGAGTCAACTCGAGCTTAGTCAACTTAGTCAACCTTGACCCGATGACGATTGCACCAATATATGTGAGTGAGAAGTCAAGTAGGTCAAGATTGACTGGATATTTGACGATGTCACAAGTTCAAGGGAAGTTGGTAAGAGAAAAGTCTAAGTGAGTTACTAAGGACCGGATACTTAGCACAAGAGGAAAGTCCAAGTGGGTCAATAGGTAACCAGACACATAGTGACAATGGAAGTTCTAGTTGGGGACTAAGCAATAAACGTTCTGCATGGCTAGGCAATGAAAGACCTAGTTGAGAACTAGACAATGGAAGCTCTAAAAAGGCTTGGCAGTGGAAGACCTAATTGGAAACTAGGCAATGGAAGTTCTAGCAAGGCTAGACAGTGGAAGACCTAGTTAGGAACTAAGCAAACCTAGTTGGGAACTAGGTTAAGTTCAAGTGGGTCACGGAGGACCGAACACTTGATGAAAAAACTCTGGTAGGTTAAGGTTAACTGGATGTTAGGCAACGAAAACGTTTCAATAGGTCAAAGATGACTGGATGATGGGCAAAAGGAAGTTCTGGTAGGTTGAGGTCAATCAGATATCAAGCAAAACCCGAATTCAGACTTGAAATGATGAAATTAAGGTTAGCAATTGATTGGTAAACCCTAACCCTGAAATTCAGGGTTTAGGGTTGGGCAATCGATTGGTGCAACGGATTGAGTCAATCGATTGGTGCAACCAATTGAGTCAATTGATTGACCTAAGCTTTTCAGGTGAATAAAAGCTTGTCAAATTGATTGGTCGATCGATTGGAAGAGGTTTCGTGAGAAAATAGAAAGTTGTGAAATCGATTAGAGCAATCAATTGACTATGATTTCTCGAGCAAACAAAAAAGTTCGAAATCGATTGACTCACAACAATCGATTAGTTGTGTTTTCTCGAGCAAACAAAAGGATGCAAAATCGATTGCAATCGATAATCGATTGGTATGACTCACAAATCAATTGGTCGGGCAAAAAAGAGTCGTTTTGCAGGTTTGAACGGTCGAATCTGACGTAATAATTAATTGAGGATAAGGACAATCAATTGGGAAGCATTTTTCATCCCGAAAGCAACTCTAGAAAAGGGGATCTCGTGGATTTTCGAGGACCCAATTTTTGAAGATTCTGAGGTGAAGTGCTAGTATATTTCTGAGTCAACAAGAGATCAAGCAAGATTTTGATTGTAAAGTCATTTTCTTGTATTTGTCTTTGCTTTCTTGTTTCTTGTAAGAACGAGTTTGTACTAGGCTTCTCCGCCTTCGAAAATTTTTTAAGAAGGAGAGAGTTCATAGTGGATGTGATCGTTGGAGTGGACCCTTAGATTAGTCGCCTCAAGGAGGCGGATACCAAGTAAACCAAGGTGTTGTGCATATGGAGTCGAGGTTGAAAGGCACAAAGTAACGACGAGAAGCGATCGAAACTATTCACCCCACCCCACCCCTCCTCTAGCTCGCACGAGTCCTAACACCAAGTAGGAAGGAAGAGTTGCTTGGAAAGCTGGGCTGCCTGGAAGACTTGGCCGAGGCCGACCTGGGCTGTCCGAGGTGAGCTGTCCGAGTTGTTTGAGGCTGAATTGTCCAAGGCCAAGGCCGAGTTGTTCGAGGTCGAATTGTTCAAGGCCGAGGCCAAGTTGTTCGAGGAGCTGCCTTGTGAAATTTCGAGACTTGTATTCAACACAGTTTTCTTAAAATAGATTCATCCCTTCCGGCTATGCTTTGAGATTATGTTGGACATCTATTTCCCAAGATACAATGGAAAAAATCACATAGACAAGCAAGAATAGGTTGTTCATGGAACTGAGAGACCCAAACGTTATCACGAGTAGAGTTGCATTGCGAGTGCACGATAGAGAGAAAGAATGGGGACCATTAATGAGGAGAAAGTAGCATATTCACGTGATAAAATATTGGTTATTCCACTTAGAAATTTTTTGCCCCTATCGATCCAACATTCGATGCATGCATGTCGTGCTCGCACACAAATCAACTTGATTCAATACAATTCGGACTCCAAATTTGCATCCCCTATAGTTTCATGCATGAGAGAGAGTCTCTCTTATGCATTTGTTCACGATACCAATGCTTGTGAATTAATCTAAACCAACCAGCATGCCTTGGAACTTTCAATATGGGACTAAAGTATCATTCACAATGGAGATTCTTTCTTCTCCGCCTCTTTTTCATTCACATATATTCAACAAAAAAAATCCAAAATCAATAATTGACCAGACACTTATTTCTAATAGCTATCTAACACATTCACATGAGATATATAGACAATTCTCCATTTATTTATCTTTTATATATATATAAAAGTTGCTCATCTTATATCATACACTCCGTGAGCATCTACATAGATGATCGGTGTGGGCAACTGAATACCATGACAACTGAATACCATGAACATAGATAGATGTTGAATTTGGTTCTTTTTTTTATTAGAGCTCCACAATGAAAAGTTTCCCCTTTGAGAAGCAATTTTATTATATCATCGTGATTTAAGTCGTGTGACAGCAACCATAGCACGATCCGCGGGCCAAGCTTAATCGGCCCACTTTAAATATAAATTTTATTATGTTTTTAAAAAATTAAATTTTATCTATTAATATTAAATATAGTTGCTACAAAAAATTAATAATATTATTGTTTGTTATTTGTTTAATTCTTCTCCTCCTTAGTAAATTAGAATTGAATTATAAGTAAAATGTCAACATAGCGATTCCAAGATGTTATTGATATTGACTCGAGTTTAAATATCAACAAAATACTTTAGAAATCTATAAATGCTAATTAATTCATCTTTACCGTAAATAAGATGGGTAAATATATCTTCGATCAAAGGATGAATCACCTAGGAGAACTAAATTAAAAGAAAAAAATTATCTCCAATGAATAGGATTAATTAATTACAAAATTAATTTATAATCTTTATAATAGTGTTTATAAATTTTATTGTCTAGTGTCATATTAAATTTTTACAGTTTGAAAGAAAAGTTATAGAAAAGACAGAATAAGAGTTATAGAATTTTTATGAATTTAATTTTATAAATTGATATTAAGTTAATTTGAAAAGTATTATTTTCAATATTAAATCACTTTCATTTTATTTTATTTCATAAATTGGCGAGAAAAAAGAGGATAGAGAAAAAATATATATTATAACTTTTTATCAAATTTAATCATCTATCTTTTAACTTAGACTTGACCAAATAAAAGAACAAATGATTAAATTAATTATTACATCAACCAAAAAAATGAATAGAGAAATAAAATAAAATACTATTTATTATTCTCTCGTTTATTCATCATTTCATTCATAGTTTAAAATGTCATATCGTGACTAACAAAATAGTCAAAATATATTATTTTAATAAATTATTAAAATTCAATATTATAAGACTAATAAAAGCTAGATACTTTTGAAAAAGAATTAATACATACTTTAATTTACAAAGATGATCCCTTCATCCAATCCAAAATAAGTCAAATTATATGTACATCCTATTACTTTAGTTTATTTTATTTCATGTACATTCTAACCCATTATGTAGTTTATTTAGTGTGAAAAAATAGAGGTGCAAGAAATAAGAATAAATTATAAAAGATGTGTGTAAATAACATATATAAATCAGACTATAATGAGAAAAATGAATAATGATTAGATTTTCTAATAGATAATTAAAAAATTTAAAATTAAAATTTTAATTATAATATATTATAAAAAAAAAAATCTTTAATAAAAAATAGATTTAAAAATACTACCCATTTAGATAAATTTCTATTAGTGTTTTTCGATTTATCCTGGTGACCGATGAAAAACTTTTATAAGATCAGATCGGTCATTCCAAGTTCGACGTTATCCGACCTGATTAATTATTTATTTATTTTTATAATGAGAAAAATGAGAATTCATGCAATACCAATAAAGTTTGTGCATATAAATGTTTTTTTCCAGAACTTCAAATGGAGTGGAAAATCATGTACTTGAGACCAAAAAGGTCACAAACATAGGAAAGCAATTGTGGGAGTCTGCAACGAAAACAAATAAACTGAATTGAGGCACTCTGCGGTCCATAGAACGAACAATTCAAGTGCACCAAAGTTCAATCCCAACAATACCTTGTGCACGGAGAGCTTGATGCATACTCCTAGTACCTGTGAGCTAGTGACCTATGAGAAGTTTAAGTTAAACATCAGACTCGTCGAATATGAATTCAGTCAAATAAAAGGCTGTGAACATTCTGATTTATCATGCCAGGTTTAGGCTCACTTACATAGAAATAAACAACATTGTTCATTTTTGTTCAATTAGTCACCAATTCTCAAAAAAAAATTGGGGAAACAACATTTTCATTTCACATTCAAAATGTGAAAGCATAAACTTATATATACCGCAAAATTAATTGCATATTAATAAATTATCATTCTCTTTCTGAGTGTGAACTTAATGCCTAAGCAGGTTATAAAAATCACCAGCTTATGGTTCCATATCAATAAAATAGATGGATAATTTCTTCCAAATTTTTGCATTTTAAGTAGAGGCCTTGAATCCTAAATCATTTTAATCCTAAAACATTGCACAAAATTAACCTTCTACAATTATACGAGCAAATCCAAGCTCCCAAGAATTATAAGTGCAAGTTGATATATAGCCCTTGTGCGGATGACACTCATGGTTGATCCCTAGATGATGAAAGCATAAACTTATTATTATTAATTTTGCCATATATTAGATTAGGGAATTTGTACCTTGACTTTCAGAGATATTAAGAATGATAATCTTGCCATGTATCTTCGCAAGAAACTTTGCCAATAGTTTGTACTGGAAAGCTAATCCCCACCTTGCCCGCCAAGGTCCCTAGTTTTAACTAACGTATGGCAATAGCCTAATAGGATTGCAGTGAAGGTCCTATTTTGCCCCAAAATTAACTAGACGAACATATTTCAACAATATGGATAATGACATGTTTTAGTTTGTCAATAAAAAAATACCTAGTTACCTAATTCTCACTTCTTATGTCTTTAGATAAGCTCACTGTTAGATACACAGTGAGCCTTACATGCAGGCCAACATGCTCTACCAGCTTAATTAACATAGTCACTCAAGCTCAAAAAATTAAATAATTAATTCAAACAAATCAGTTTGGATAACGCATGGTCGTGGCCAACAAAAAAAAAGATAAAGAATAAAAAGGAAACACAATTATATAATAAAACAAAGAAGTATACAGCTTATTTAGCGTTTTTGGCTGAATAGACAAATCATATTGTCATCACTCCAGAAAGAGATAAGCAAGTTGTATATGTATGCTTATATATAGAATAACACACAAAAAGTTCATAATAATATATTTTCAGAAGAAACTATATAGCCAACCTATATGGCATTACTAAATTATTCTTATGGATTAAGACTGCTCAATAGAAAATCTCATAACCAGAATCAAAATTGTATCTTGGAGAACAGTACTAGGAGAAGATAAGAGTCAAGATTAAAGCGAATTAGAAAGTGACTTACAGTCGGCTAAAATTACTTTCCTAATGCATGTTCTCATCAAGAAGATTTCTTCATTTCTTTTCCTTCTTTTGTGCATGAAGAAAAGCTATGTATGTGTCATTGTCATGTCCAAGAGAATGGAGAAATGAGTAAACAAAATGATGTTTTTGTATCATCCATCTGATGCAAGAGTTTCTCAAAAGGAGACCAATAGCTTGTTCACATGTAACTAATCATTCATACACAAATCGCACGTCAACCTGAATATATTTCCTCATAAGACCAACTATAGATGAGGTAAAATTGGCTAACATTTGACACTCTTCATACGTTTTCGTCCATGGAAGTATACCATGGATGACTAATTTCTTGAGGTTGGGACATCTTCCAATCATCCCAGAAACCCAATGCCCAAAGTTATCACTTATATTAGTCCACCCTAGTTCTAATACATTAACATTTTCCAGGGTCGAGGAGCCTTGCAGCGCTATATATAGTAGTCCATCTCCAATGTCATAGCTCAACGCCAGATGTTTAAGTTCTGGGAATGAAACAGCAATAGATTCAGCATCAATGAGCATATCCTGCGGAACAAACCCTACTGCCCATAGCCTCAATGTTCTTAGTTTAGATGCTCTGGAAATCATTTGGTAAAATTTGGGCGACGTTATCACAAAGTAACTCACATCAACAACCTTCAAGTTATCCAAGTTCTCACCAATTTCCAAATGGGTGACATCAATATCATCTATCTTCAAATGTTTAAGAGTGCCTTTTCCAATTAGCTCAAAAAAACCTAGATTCGAGGAGTCTAAGTGCAAGTTCTCAAGGTTATCTGCCTTCAAAATTATTTTTTTCACACTTACTGACTCTGCAAATATGCACTTCAACGTAGGACTACTCAGTTCCATTGATGATTGAGAATCTTGAGTGACAATTTTTACAACATCAAGGGTCAAGGACTCTATTCTCGGACACACAGCTAACAATAAGCTCAGATCCAAGGCAGAGATAATAACATGTCCGAGAGAGAGAGATTTGAGACAAGGAAATCTCTGATAACTTGGTTCAAGCCTGATTATAGAATGATGATCTAGATCCAAAGCCTCCAACTTATGTAGACCACATTGCTCTAGAACATTCACATTCGGAATAGTGCGCACCTTGTAGGACAAACTCCGTAATGTCTTTGTAGGGTCATTTAGCCAAACAAGGACTGCAGCAGCTGCAAATTCATGGGCACTCTCCATATGAATCGAAAGACACTGCAATCCCACGGTTTGCGATATAGTTTGTGTTATAAGGATCTCTAGCTGACCAGTGGTAATATCACGGGGCCAATCATAAAATTTGAAAGAAAGTGTATCGAGGTACTTCTTGTAGGCTTCTCTCCATTTCCGGCAAGTTGTAGATGAAACAACAACATCTCGAGCAGTTCCAAGATGAGATAGTATGTTACCAATGATTTCCACAGGAAGATGTTCCATGATCCAAGATAAAGTTTCTTAGTCAACCACAACAGTTTCAAGCAGTGTAGTCGCAACAATTGGTTGAATTATACAAATGCAAAATCCGCTTCTAAACTAGAAAGAAGAACCATTGGAGGAAGAAAGCAATCTGAAAAGGTAGACTAACTAACTAACTAACTCCAGCATCTTCCTTTCCTGCAGAAATATTCGGCGGATAAAGAAACACTTTAAAGAAATTCAAAGAAAAGAATCAAGAGACAAAAAATTTCATCAACAGAAATCTCGCACGGAGATAATGACTCCAGCTTTTCTTCAAACTTCGATGAAGCAACTCTGAGTATCTAAACCTATTCCATCAACTACTATGTCGACCATTCATTATTGATTCATGACCATTCATGAAAAATCTTCATCAAATGAACTCGATGAACGGATTCACGATTCACCCTTAAGAACGAAATGAATTTACAAATCGAGACTTCAATCATCTGAATCAAACAAAATACAAGACTACAGAGTGTGGATCGAGCGGCATACCTTCCAGTCTCGCGTCAATCGACGAAACCATCAACAGGGAGCGAGCGAGAAAGGATCGATGCGAGGGTAGAACAGGAGGATCGAAGATCGAGGGTTACCGATTAACGTTGGCGTCGAATAGCAACAGGCGACGACAAGAGTGGGAAGAAGATCAAACGGAGAAGACGTTTGGGGGATGCTTCGCTACGGCTTAAGGAATTTATAGATATATATGATTGTTTATGGAGATATTAAAATTTGAATAATTAATTAAATTATTCAAGAAATACATTGCATGCTTATGCGGTAATTTTTCAAATATATGCCCTTAGTAATTAAAAATATGATTGATTAAATCATATTTATATGATTATATCATAGGTTTTGTCATAATAAACTTGTGAGAAACTACTTTATTAAACTTTTATAAATAAGCTCGTAAAGTCTTAAAATAGACAAGTAATTTTAATATCAAACTCACTAGCCAAGTAATTTTAAATGTAAAATCTTCTAACGCTCAAATTAGAAATCTAACATCAAAGAGAGAAATAACTATAAATTACAAAACAAAAAGTTTCTGGAAAGGGACATCAAGTTTGGCCGAGTGGTCTAAGGCGTCAGATTTAGGCTTTGGATTCAAAGGGCGCGGGTTAAATCCCACAGTTGTCGACGTTCGTTTTTTTATTAAAAAAAAATCTTTGTGAAAAATTGAGCGAAATTTTCTACATTAACTTGATTTTATGTAAACATTATATTTAAAAAATGGTTAAAAATCTCCTATTGTTTAATTTTATTAAACCCCACCGTAAAGTTAATAAACAATTTTTTTAATTGTGGATTTTTTTGTTTTTACCTAAGGCTACGGTGCAATAGTTAGACCTCTAAACGTGGATCCTAAAAATTTTAGGCTTGAGACTCTAACAAATTGTAAAGATTTTCCCTTTTAATATGTAGTGGGTCTAAGAAAGTGGATCATTTGGATAGATTATCATAAGCGTATTTCGAGTTACTCTGATCGATGAAATTTTTTTATAAGATTGAATTGATCATTTTCAAAATTATTTGATTCGAAGAACTCCAATTAAAATAAATAAATAAATAATTTTTAATCGTTAACTTAATTTTCAGAGTTTAAATTCTAAATTAATTTTATTTTCTTATAATAGGATCCAAAAGGTTAGTTGGCAAATATTTCATAATATTATGAATTTTTATGTGTCTTAAAGTTTAAAACTTGTTGAATATATCATCATCCTTATGGTTTTAAATAAGTTATAAACGAGGCATAACGGGTCAAATTTTGTTTTATTAGATTTATTTGATAACATAATTAAGTTAAATTAATGAGAATTTAAAATGAACTAGTTTATTAAAATGATTATTTAAATTTAATTTGGTTTTTTTTCATGAACTTGACTTAATTCATTTAGGAGTTATTGAATTCTTAATTCGAGTTTTTTTTATTGTTTAAATTTTTTATATTTTTAAGTTTATTTAGTTAGTTAATGAACTTAGTTTATTAATTTATTTTAAGAAATTTTTATTTATTTATAAATTTGATAATAAAAAATTGTTGAATTTTCGTTTCGACATAGCAGAAGCAAATAAGATATTACGAATATAAAATGAGTTGAGTTCTCGATATACTTCATTCGACATTGTCTTCAACTCCAGAAACTATGAACAACTCGTAGTCGGGATAATAGTCACAAGAATTGAACTATTACCACTGTCTCACAACGCCTCAACTCTTGACCCAGTGATCTACGACGGCGAATGATCAACTTCTTCCGCAAGCGATCTCCAATAATTTTCCTTGATCACTCTCACTCTCTTGATGCCCAAAGCCCTATATATACTAATGTATATCAAAGAAATAATGGGAAGGGGTAGTTAAAGATATTGGATTATCATCCCATTATCCTCCATGACATGTTAATCATGCCCTCGTTAAAATATAAAGTGATGTTTTATTTTTGGGTTCATTTTTTTAATTAAGATTTAAATATTTTATTTGAAAGTTTAATCTTTTGTCCTAGTCTTTAGGTGTTTAGAACGTGTCTATCCTATTTTATAAGATCTATGACTTAATCTTTTGAAAATTTAATCTTTTATCCTAGTCTTTAGGTGTTTAGAATGTGTCTATCATATTTTATAGGATCTATGATTTAATGAATCAGTCCTTGTAAAACCTATATATAGGCTGTTCTTTCTCGATATAATGAAAGAGAGTTTTTTATTATTATTACTTGTTTCATATTCTTATTTCTTGTAATCTCTTCAAATTTGTTCATATCAAGAGGTTTCTTCACGGTTAGTCACTTGGATCTTCTTGGTGTGACGGGAGTTTTGTCGGTTATGGTTTTCTCTACACAGCGGAAGACAAATAATAAATCTAATTTATTACAACACACATTATATGCATGCAGGATACAACAATGTCAGACATAACTGTAAAATAAAATTTTACGAAAATAAATTTAAACTATTTAATCTAATTATACCTGCGAGTTCGTTATCAAATCTTATAAATAGCGTTTGCTAGCCTGGCAAGGCTAGCCTCTTCTAGGAATCAACGAGCAACCCTAACGAGGGTTGTCTCTACTCATATTCATGCCGAGTTATCTTCGAGGCGACTTCGCTAAGTCACGAGTCGTTCGTCTCCGATCGATACTAGCCGAGAATGGAGATGATGCATTCCGAGAGAGAGATCCCGGCTCGACTTGATACCCGGAGGCTCAAGGCAACCTGGCGGTATCAAGCGAGGTGAATGGCATTGATCGGTGATGGCACCGATCGATATCAACGCCTAACAGCGGTGGCGTCGATCGGTATCGGCGCCGAAGAGCGTTCATGCCGAACAGCAGTGGTGCCGATCAATATAGGCGCCAAACAGATTCGCGTTCCAAGCGGTCCAATCGGCAACGTGAACAACTTCACGTTCCAATACATGAACAACTTCTGTTCACGTTGGAATCAAGTTGTTCCAACGTGAATTATTTGGACAACTTCACGTTGGAGCTTCACATTGAAATTCATGAACAACTTTTGTTCACGTTACAATTGTCAACGTGAATTAATTGGATAGCAATTCATGTTGAAGCTTCCATGAACAGCTTCTGTTCACGTTGGAGCCACGTTGTTCCATGCTTCAGCAACGTTCTTGAACAGCAACGTGTTCCAAGCTTCAGCAACGTTGAGAACATGAACTGTTCAGTTCTCATTGGAGTTGGGCGGAGCAAGCTTTGGCCGGTAGATTTCTCTTGGGTGGTCGGCGGCTAGAAGAGAGGGAAAGAGGAGAGGAGAATTAAAACCTAACAATTAGGTTTATCCTCCAAGAGAGCTCTTTCTCTCCTCATGGAAGAGTATTACAGACTTGGGAATTAATAAATCATCTCCCAAACCTGAAAACCTAATAACAATCCGATCTACTACCATTAAACCTTAAGTTTGGTTCAAGACCAAACTATACTGGTTCAAAAGCAAAACACCTTGGTTCAATAACCAAAGTTTTTTTAATTAAAACCAAACTAATTTGGTTCTTAATTAAATCAAAGAAGGTCCAACTCGTCTTCAAAAGATGTGATCTATCTACACTTCTATTCCGATAAATATCTTTCCACATTTGCCATTTATCTGATCCAACCAGACTTAGTCTCTCTTGATCTGAGAATCTAATTTTTAAATTCGTTTTATGTCTCTTAGATAAACTCGTAATGCATGTGACTTTGTAGGTTCTCTATTTATGTTGGTCGTCCATATTTAACTGTTAATTATGGAACGATCATGAGTGACACATAATAGTACATCATAATCTCTAATTAATCAAAAAATCATAATTGATTCAAGAACAGTTCTTGAACCCTTCAGCAGCTACGGTGAATCGTGTCTCATTCATTTCACTCGTCTTTTACCCACTTGGTTCAGAATATGATTTATGTATCAGTTCCCACTAGGCTGGCTACGTCACACCTAGCCCAAGTTATACTTCCTCGTTTTGTGGATTCAAATTACTCAGACATGTGCTTAAGAGTAGCATACTCTTGATATAAAATATTTTGGCCAAAGAATTTGAGTAATAATCTCGACGAGTGGTCATAGGGTATACGTCTCCTTATAAAGAGTGGCGAATCCTTTGTTGGGAATTTAATTACCTTCAGGCACTTTGACTTATATCCAATCATCCCGGGTCCATACATCCTCGGAGATGCTTGCTTAAGATGTCAAAGTATAAGTCTCTATAACCAAAATGACTTGAATACCTCAAGTCGAAGGAAACTCGTACTTAAATTGCAATGAGATTTTCATTGACATATCTATATATGTAGAGAACCATATGAAGTATCATGGCAGGTCACTCCAATAAACTAGTTATCATTGATTAGCATCCACGTTTAACTCTCGACATCCAAATGTCTCTAGCCAATGAGGAGCGACTGGTTGGACAAGCCAAGGAGTATAACCCGTGCTAGTCTCACATAATCGATGATGTCCAAACTCATCAATTCATTGACTAGGAAATATTTTAATACATTCATAATTACACATGTAGAGATGCTCACTAGTTGTGATCCAATCATAAGTTCTCTCATACTATGAATTGTATTGCGAACATTCAGTAAATGAGTTTAAGATCCAATAAAATAAATTAAGAATGTATACTCAAATAGTGAATCTTTATTTATCCAATAAATAATACATACCATAAGAAGATTGTCTTAGGACATCTTTTAAATACTCTGGCCTTTATTTTTGTACAAAACAAAGTTAGCACAGTAATAATAATGATCATGCAAAATAGAGTTAAATAATAGATAATATGCATGAGTTATTTAGACAATTAAGACTGTTTGATCTCAACTTAAAAATTTTCATTGGTTTCTTCAGTTAGATCAATGCCTAAGGTTTGTCTCAATTGGGACATGACCTTACTGTTCTTCTTTCCAGAAGAACAACTCCACTTCAGGAGCTTACTTCAACTTACCCGTCAAATAGTTGGTCCTCTAGACCTATTTGGCTTCCTCTGTTTAGTGTATGATTGACTTGATCCACTAAGACTTTTCTGCAAAATTGAATTAGGACAATAGATAATGCAAAACATATTAACAATACTATATTTTGATTTATTAAATACGTTGGTCCGGTCGACAGCGCGCAGTCGATCGAAAACCTTATTTCGATCACACTTGCTTGGAGTTTACTCCTCCAAGACTTCTTACTACCAAGGGTTCACTCCCCTAGGATTTTCTCTATGCTTAGAGTTCACTCCTCCAAGACTTCTCACTACCTAGGGTTCACTCCCCTAAGGTTTTTTCTTTACTTGGAGTTCACTCTTCCAAGACTTTTCTCTACCTAGGGTTCACTTTCCTAGAGTTTTTCCTTTGCTTGGACTTCACTCCCTTAAAGTTTTTCCTTTTTCTTGGAGTTCACTCCTCCGAGGTTTCTCATTACCTAAGGTTCACTTCCTTAGGGTTTTCCTCTTGTCAAGCATCCGATCACCCTTGACCTATTTTAATTTTCTCTTTGCCAGTCATCTGGTCAACCTTGATCTGACTACACTTCTCACTTAACTAGGTCAACTTTGACCAAACTGCATTAAACATATTATCAAACAAACATCAAAATTATGGAGGTTGATTGCACCAACATAGTTTACTTAAAAAATTTGCCTAGATTATTTTTCACCTTCTTTTTTTTTTTTGATGAAAAGGTAAATATATATCATCAAGAAAAAGCATAGCATACAAAAAGACCAGGGCTCCTACACATGTCATGCTGAGGAAATGTCAGATTTGTGGAGGTGCCCGAGGTAGGACATCGTACACGCGCACACATGCATACCACCACTATCCTGAATACCAACTTTCTCGTATGTCCTATCATCACTCACTCTCGTTGATTGTCTATCTCCCGTACAAACCATGAGGGAATAGGTATCGATCGGTCTCTATCAACTCTTGTGGAGGACTAGTTTATGTGGACCACCCCCGTGCGACCAAGCTGACGTCAGAATATGCATGTATGCTCATATCTCCGTAGGTCATCACCATCCTCTGACCAGTCTCTATCAGTTCCTGTGGAGGACTAGCTCATGTGAACCCTCCCGCGGCCAAGTTAATATCAGAATATACAGGAACGCTCGCAGCTCTACAGGTCATCACCAT
>JBBUKS010000021.1:3207785-3218392 GCA_038050645.1 Hedychium gardnerianum
TCAACCAAATAAGCATTACATATTGACCCCTCAACTCTTGCTTTGTTACGAACATTATTCTTTAATTTTCTCAAAAATCATTCAAATGGATATATCAATCTGTACTGCACATAATTAGCTAGTTGTGCCTCGTTAGGTAAATGAATTTGTAGATGTTCTATTGAATCAAAAAAAATTGGGCGGAAATATGCGCTCAAGATTACATAGTATGAGAGGAATTTATGTTTCTAACTAAAGCATATCGGCCGTCGTAATACACCTCGCTGTCAAATCTCTGAAAAATAGACTCAATTCTGTAAGTGTTTGTCAAACATTATTAGTTAGTGGGTCATGGAAAACTATTGGAATAAGTCTTTGCATGAACACATGACAATCATGACTCTTCACTCCAAATATTTTTAACTTGTTCATATTCACGCATTGGGCCATATTCGAGGCATACCCATTAGGGAATTTGATTTCTTTCAATCAACTACATAAAGTTTGCTTACTTTCTTTGTCCAATGTATAACAAGCCTTTGAAAATTTATCAATTGTTTCATTCTGATGCAACTCAAGTCTGTTAACTAATTGTTTTAATTCCTCACATGATTTTGCTGTGTCTTTAGTTTTTCCCATAACATTCATCATAGTATTGAAAATATTATCGAAAAAATTCTTCTCTACATGCATCATATCTAAATTATTTCGAATGAGCAAATACTTCCAATATGGCAACTCCCAAAATATGTTTCTTTTCTTCCAACCATACTTGCAGACTCTAACAATGTATTTATTTATCTCATCAGAATTAGGTTGAGATACTGGTAGGAATCCATAATTGTCTATTTGGTCAATATTTTCTTCACCTGAGTATATTGTTGGTAAACTTTTCTGACAACAACATTCTTTATAAAAAAAATCTTATTTCGCCTGAAAGAGTAGTCAATTAGTAAAAATTTGCGGTAATTATCAAACCAATACCTTCCCACTGCAAAATAATGAAAATGTATCAAACTTTGTCATACAATATGGGCATGCTAATTTACCAGCCATGCTTCATCCTGACAATATTGAATAGGCTGGAAAATCACTAATCGTCCATAATAAAGCAGCATGCAAGGTAAAATTAGTTTTACTTGCAACATCATAAGTCTCCAACCTTACATTCCATAATTCATTCAACTCGACGATCAGAGGTTGCAAGAAAATATCTATCTTCTCTTTAGGATTGGTTGGACTTGGAATAAGCACAGTAAGGAACATGAATTTATCTTTCATACACATCCATGACGGTAAGTTATATGATGTTAATATAACTAGCCAAGATGAATATTGCTATCATGATTGACCAAATGGCTGAAATCCATCTGCGGAAAGTCCAAGTCTGATATTACGTGATTCCGTTGCAAAGGAGGAAGATATTGTATCAAGATGTTTCCATATAGGGGAGTAACAAGGATGACATATTATACCTCCTTCGTGCACATGTCATGATGTCACCTCATGTGGCAAGTTGCTACGGCAAATGCATACAAGCATTGAAGTCTAGCAGTCAACGGGAAGTAATACATAACTTTTCATATAATATTTTTATTCTTCTATTGCCCTGGTATACGACTACGATGCTTATAACAAGGGTGAGTACAGATTTTGTATTTAGTTAGTTCATTATCTTCATTCCAAACGATCATGTAGTTATTAATACAACAATCAAATTTTTCAACAGACAAACCTAAACCCCTCAACAATTTCTTTGTACTATAGAAGCTATCGGTCATTGTGTTATCAGTGGGGAACAACTCTGACATCAATTGACAAATATCATCGTAACATCGTTCTGAGAAATGATGTTCTGTCTTAATGTTCAATAACCTTGCAGTAGCTGATAGTTGGGAATGACCAGATGGAATGTCTTCCCACACTTCTCTTTCACTAGCCTTTAATATGTCATATAGGTGTTGAACTTCAGATGTTGGTATTTCATGTATATTGGAATGATCAACTGCATTCATCGCGTCGTAAACGATTGATTGCATTTCATTCTTATTAGATGATGATTCCCCTACAGCAGTTGTACCAGATGAAGAAGCAACCCAAGCACCAATTCAATGAGAAAAATAAGGCTCTCCGTGATAGTAGTAGTTGTAGTAATCTGGTACAAATCCATTTATACATATATATACTTTTACGGTATCTTTATCACGGAAATATTTATTCCTACATTTGCAATGATTACACAGACAATGTAACTCGGCATCATTCATACATTTTAGATGACTCTTAGTAAAGTTTACAAATTTTTCAACTCCAACAAAATATTCATCTCGGATAAATTCATTTTCTAATTTATTGTACATCCAAGATTTGTTCAAGTACATTATATCCTAATGAAAATAAATTTTTTAATATTAACAAAATAATAATAAAACTAAGCATTCATAATTTAAATTAAGGTTACCCTAAACCATTCAAATCTAATTATGCTTATGATAGAGTTATATGTAAGTTTTTTTTTTAACTAATAAAAAAACTACATTATTATAACAAGAAAAATATAATATGAAAATCACTGTTGTAACTAATAAAAAGGCTTGGATAACTTTGATCATTTTGTAGCTTTTCATATATGCCAAACTAAGTCACTTTTCCGCTTTAATAATAACGAAGAACAATGAAACTCTACATTCATAACAATCCTAACTATGGGGCAAAGTTAGGAGTAGTGATTCATAGGGAAACTTTAATCAAGCCTCCTAAGAGATAAGGGTATCTCCATGGTTGCACATCAGTACTATTTAGACGATATCCTCATTCACAATTAAAAATACCACTTCCAAACTTGATTTCTTTACGTCAATCAACAATAAATACTTTTTCCCCCCTTTAAATTGAATTAGCAAAGTGTCTCCTTCCCTTTAGATTTTAAAAGCAACTAGTTTTCCTTCCTCTTGAGAGAAGACTTGAAAGAGCATAATAGTACTAATTAATAATTAATGTTTGAACAAAAACTAATTAACTAATCATTAGTGAAGCTTAAGGAACACTTAAGCAACACTTAGTTTCATAAGATGATTAGATCAATAAAATTCACAACAAAAACACATAAGAATCACTTAAGGAACTGGTTTTAGCATGACTAAGCATGGAAGATCATAAGATAAAAAGAGCATTAAAATTGACAACACAACCAAAAAAAACCTAGCAAGAAGAGATTTCAGATCATTGGAAAGAATGATACGAGGTTCATATAGGCTCTCGGTCGCGAGCCTAGCTTGTCATATAGGCTCTCGGTCACGAGCTCACTGTCGGCGATTGCCACACCCACGAGCTCCCAGTCGGTCGTGAAAGCGAGAGGAGAGGGGAAGGAGAGATGAGTGTATGAGTTTTGAGATCGGAGACGCAAGAGATCGGAGACGTCGGAGTACGGAACGCCGGAGATCGGATCAAAATCGTCCGCAGGGTTGAAGTTTCAAACACGGAATCAAAATTAGGGCTCAACATTAATTTTGATCCCCAAATTAGCGATGAACATAATTATTTGTCACTAGTTAGCGATGACCTTTAATATCCGTCACTAATCCAGAGTTATTTTGGGTTTAGGGTTAGGACCTAGCGACGGAAATTGACGTCCGTCACTAACTAGGGATGGGTTTTAAAGTTCCATCGCTACTACCCAGCCCCTAAACCCGGAATAACCGTGGATTTAGCGATGAAAAATTCCGTCTCTAACTAGAGACGGATTTTAAATTCCGTTTCTAACTAGAGACGGAATTTAAATTCGGTCGCTAGTTAGAGTCGGAATTTAAAATCCATTGTAAATTCCGTAGTTAAATTAGGATTTTTTTTTTGTAGTGTTTAGTTTTATTATTTTGAAAATTAGTGCTCAATCCAGTGTATTAGTTCAATTGGAATAAGAATTTTGGTAATTTAAATACCCTTATTTTCTGCTCTCCTTGTCTCTAATCGCAGGAAGCCCTCTCCTCTTCCAATTGGTGCTAGTAGTTCTCAACCTCTTTACTAAATCTATTGGCTTAAAAGGTAAAACCGTAGTGGTCTTTTTATAGTGGTTCTATAATTTTTGGAAGGAAATAAATCACGGAAATATTTATTTTAGCGTAATAGATCTTTACATAGGAAGGTCAAGCATCCAACGAAATATTTTGTTCTTGCTGAGAATTGATCCCAAGATCAAATAATCACTCATGTAAATATCAATTACGTCAAAGACAACCTCTCTACTAAATCTAAAGCTACTACTGGTGTCGCTGGTTCTTTTATAGGATCCCTAATTGCAAAGCTGGTTCCTCTCCTCCCCTTTGTTTCCCTCCCTCTCTCCTGTGGTTGTGTTGTTTTTGAAACTTTAAACCAAATTGCATTATTGGAAGTTTAACTCAATCGTATTGTTGAAAGTCTAAACTAAATTGTCTTGATATTCATAAGTCAAATTTGATTGAATTATGTAGTGGTTGATTAAATTATCTAATACATACATTTGTCTAGAAAAATTAATACTGTGTTTAATGTGGGAAGAAACCAAATTGCTTTTGACTTCTTTCGTCAGGTCTACATAAGCAAAGTTGTAGCAAGAAAAAAAAAGACAATAAAAAAAATGGTTAAATTTCTTACTTAGTCATATTCCTCCTTTAAATTGTTATATTTCTTTTTCATCTTCAAATATTATATCTTCACCCTTTTCAATTGTTATCAGAGCGAGATGAGATTCATGAAAAATAGTAGCCAGCCAGAAATATAACTACTCCATTTTCACATACTCTCAATGGAGAAGATTATGATTATTGAACAGTAGATTTAAAATTTAGCTAAAAGTATTCTACTTCGATAAAAGATTTATTGAATTTGAAGATGAAGAAACCTTGTGTGATGCTGAAAAAAAAAGCTTTGGTGGAGAATCAAAAGGACACCAATGCTCTCAATAAAATCAATCTCACAATAGACAAAGTGGTATATGAGAAAATTCGCAGAGCAAAAACATTAAAGCAAGCTTAGGAAATTCTAGAAAAAGATTATAAAGGTGATAAAAGAATGTTTGGCTTCAAATTTTAAGATCAGAGTTCAAAAAATTAAAGATGAAAAAAAATAATAATGTTACTAAGTATTTCACAAAAGTTGATTCTATAGTAAATCAAATGATTTTAAATGGTGAGACTTTGGATGATCTTAGGGTTGTACAAAAGGTACTTCATTCTCTTTTTGAAAAATATTTTAATCTTATTATTGTTATTAAGCAAACAACAGATTTGAAGAACATGACTTTGAAGGATCTACAAGGATTTTGAAAGCACATGAAATGAAGATTAATTTATTATTTCCTCTATCACAACAACTTGATTAAGCTCTCAAATCTCAAATCTCTATTGGAGGTTCTGGTTAATCCTATCGCAACAAGAGCAAAAATTTCATAGGGCGTGGTGATTTAAGCTATCGCGGAAGAAGAAGAAATAATTAACACCATCAAAATGGCAACATTGAAAATCAAAACTTTTTCAAAGAGGAAGAGGAGATGGCAGTTATCAAAAAGGTTTAGAATGTGGTTATATTGAATGCAATTATTGTCATAAACTAGGACATAAAGCCACAATTTATTAGCACAAACAAACAAATGTAAAAAAAAAAATTATTATATCAAGTGTAGCTACTATCACAAGCCTGGACACACTACAAAAAAAACCCGAATTACCGATGAATATTTTTTCGTCGCTATTCGGTCACTAGATGACTTTAGCAATAGAATTACGATAGAAATATGATAGTCAAAATATATTGGGTCGTAGAAGGTTTTGTCGATAGAATTTAAATTCTGTCGGTATTTACCGATGAAATAAAATATCAGTAACTAAATTTATCGATGAAATTTTAAATTTCGTCGATAAATATAGCTACGAAATTAGTGTTTCCGTCGGTATTTATCAATGGAAACACAAATTCCATCGATAATTATCTTTGAAAAATTGTGAACAAATTTGTAGTTTTCCAACGAAATTACAGGTTCCGTCGATAATCACCGACGAAATAGTAAATTCCATCGGAGATTACCACAAATATAGAATTGTTCCTATTACGATATTTATCGATGAAATAGTAAATTATGTCGATGATTACCGACGAAACATGTAATTCCATCGGTAAAATGCAAATTTTTTCACAGATTCTATTAGCAATTACCCTATTTACATTTTTCATATCAATACAAATTCTCACAAACCCTGTTTACATTGCATTACATTATACACAACCATTCACAATCCATACACAAACAACTAATTCATTAAACTATACATTCATAAACTCATTATAATACATACACAAACAATCAAATCTACTATTCAAATCCATACAAACTGACACAATAAACTATCCAATAATGATACACAATTTTAAAGACATACAAACCATATCCATAATCTACCACAAAGATATCCAAATAGAATTCTATAAGATAGTATTATTAAATCCTACAGAAAGCAAAATATGATAGATTAGTACCAGAATCATGCAAGGCAAATTGATTCAAAAACTAATAATGAGAAAATATATTTTAAAATGAATGTATAACTAAGTGTACAGGTAAAAAAAAAAAGAACTTGAATAATATTTTGGATATCTGATGGTGGTGATATATAGACCGACGAATTTTCCTAACGAAATGTAATACAATTAGCATATTATAACATCAAAACGGACTAAATATATTTTGTATGTTTTATGGGTGATAAAGAAAAACTAAGTTGAAGTTGAACATACCTCATAAAGATGTTACTCGGTAGGGTCTCGTGGGTCTTGAATCTTCTGTGACTCAAAATTATGCTGTAATTGGGTAAGTTGAGCAATGACTACTCACATCTCGGCCAAGGCAACATCATTTCTTGCATCCCTTTCGGCCATCCTCTCCTCCATTGTCGTCAGTCGATTCCACAGGTCTTGATTTTCTTGTCTAAGTGACTGCAACTCAATAGAAGAAGAACTGAGATGACCCCTAGGCATCCTCAAACTATCATATGTCACTTTGTCCTGGGAGCCAAGGCCGTAGAGGGTGGAGTTCTTTATTCTTCCACCGATAATATCATAATAAATATCATTTATCACCTCGGTCGATAGAGTCTGTGACTCCCCTTCCTCTACTAGTGGTGTAGATGTTTGAGTCACTCTATTAGTCATTTCCTCCTGTGTGAAGAAAAACATATGATTAATATATGGTACACAATTATTAAAGTTAATCATTGTTAATGATTATATGGAATCCAAATTCATTTGGCGAGTCAAGTTGGGAAATTAAATTCAATCCGCCGGTCAAATACCGACTGAATTTGGATTCAGTTGGTAATTTGCCGACTAAATTTTGATTTCGTCGATATTTACTGATTGAATTTGGATTCTGTCGGTATTTACCGACTGAATCCAAATTCAATCGGCGAGTCGAGTTGGGAAATTAGATTCAATCTGTCGGCTAAATACCGACTGAATTTGGATTTAGTCGATATTTGTCGATTGAATTTGGATTCAGTCGGCATTTACTGACTGAATTTAGATTCAATCGATAAATCTAAATTCACTGACTGAATTAGAATTTAGTCGATATGTCGCTGACGGATTTCTGATTCAGTCGCTAAATAGAGATGAAATTAAATTTCGTCGCTAATTCCGTAGCTATTTGAGGATATTCTTGTAGTGTTACTTGGGTTGGGTCGTGGGATACTCACACCACGGGATAGCAACGCCAACTTCATACTCCCATTGTCACTGCCCCACCACCGCCTCGGTCAAGTACTATTGATTGTCTTCTTCTCGTGTGATCATGTTAGGCTGACGGTTATTCTCAGGGAATGGTCGAGTTGATTATCATGTGAAAGATTTATCAAATTTAAACAATGGTTGAATCCTGATAAAAGTCATGGATATATCTTTTCATATAAGTGTCCATATCAATTTTTTAATTTACTCTATCTCAATGATATATAGGACGACTTGTGAGAGACCATCCAGGTAATCACATAACAAAAGTTATGTGGAATAAAATACAAAAAATTTGTTAATCTCGGAATCAACAAAAACCTTACTTTTCTAAGGTTTTCCGATTCCGGGTTGCATGCCCCTTTTGCTGATGTGTCGGGCATGGATCATTACTCGGGAATCGCCGATTACCTAAACCAAATAGAGTTTTTGTTGATAACCTTGGATGGATAACCAAAATTATCAAGAATAACCCCCAATCAAACGCACCCTAATTGTGAATTGTCAACCAGCAATGTCAAGTTATGTCAATGTGATCTCTTAAAACTGAGGGTGTGCATAGGTCCACATCTCTAGGAGGGGAGCATGTGAGGGCAAGAATGTTCCGGTCAAGATGTTCCTATAGTGTTCAGGTAAATCAAGAGTGTAGATGGAACGGAGATATTTTCAATTAAGAATATTCCTATAGGCAAAGTAGGGATATTCTCGATCAGATCAGAGACATTCTAATATTATATTTAGGCTGTTCTCATATGTAAGTGTGCGAAGATATTTTTAATTGAAAATATTCACATAGTATATAGTCTGATGTGTCAAGAGGGGACGTACCCCCCTTATAAGTATTTTGAATCCATTCGATTTCAATCTCAAATTTTCTCCGTAAATCCTAATTATCCTATTTATAGTGTTCAAATTTTATCATATATTTATAGTAAATTCTAATAGTACAGTTTATATTTTTGTATCGTTGCAGTCGTATCCAGTTAATCTGATTTCATCGGTGTCGCGACACTAATGGACTGTAGAAACTTTACAATAAGAGAGTTGCAAAGGCACAATTTTATTATTTTATTTTATTTTTTAACTTTGCATTTTTAATTTTATTTTTTTTGTTTGTCAAGTTTTTGGTCTTTGGCATCCGCATAGTTTTTGAGCCGGACAAAAGCTGGGCGTTAGTTTCCGTCGTGCTCAATCCATGTGCGCTGGAGCCGAACTGTACGTGAACTGTCAAATGGGAACCACCACGTCTAGCTGTGCAGAGGAAGGAATCATAGACATGATGAGAGCGGGCAAAGCCCCATTGAATACAATGAATTCCCATAGTCCTACGCCATACACTCAAACCCAACAAGAATCACACAGCTGACAGCCCCCCAAAAGTCGACAGAATCCACATGCCATCTTTATTTGAATCCCTCCCTCGCCTCGCCTCAAAACCATCATTGCTGTCTCAAACCCAGACAAGTACGAACGACGTTGAATACCTCGAACAAATGTTACAACTCTCTCAGATACTTGAAAATAGACCCAAAAAAATCAAACCAAATCTAGTGAAAAATATCGATCAAGCTGCATCTGTACATTGACTGAATCATAATTTGGTTCTAAAATTGACTGGTGGATTGCCGCCGCAACGGCAAGTTGGAGAGCGAAAGCCCTCGCTGGAGCTTGTTGGAGAAAAGGCGGCATGCTTCCATGCTGAGATTTACGGCCGCCGCCGCCGCCACGAACGCCGCTGCGTCCTCGGCGCAACTGACGTGCCTCTCCCCGACCTCCACCGTCGGGCGGACGCCCTTTCGTCCCTCGCCCGCGATCGTGGAGGACATCACGAACCCGACGTAGGCAGAAGAGGGCGTGGTCGGTTCGCCGCTGGTAAGGTCGACGGTGAATTTGCCTCCTCTGGAAGAGCTGATGGTGGACTCAGCGAGGCACACGCGGGGATCTGCGGGGTTGGTGGAAAGGAGCTCGAAGCGGTAGCCGAGGCCGTCGCCGGATGAACCGCCGCGCTCGCGCCAGGCCTCGAGGCGGGCCCAGGGGTGCCAGGTGCCGACGATGCCAGGCCGGAGGATGAGCCAGGCGCCGGGATTGGAGCGGCTGACGCGGTCGGTGCCGGGGGAGGCGACGAAAGGAGTGACCATAGAAGCCAGGGCCACGGGAGAGCCGGAGAGGTCGTGGACAGTGACGGACCAGCCCTTGCGCTCCTTTCCTAGACACGCCAAGGACGACGGCCAATTCCTGGCACTACTCGACTCCAATGGCAACGATCTGAAGTAGAGAACAAATGAACAATTCGATAATTGTAACAGAGGAAAATCCATGAAAACGTAGCCTTTATTGTTAAAAAACACAAGAAAATGGGAGAAAAGACGTACTTTGATCTCCAGTTCGGATCGCCGGAGTTATGGCGACGGCTAAAGCTGCAGGTGAAGACGGGCTGCCTTCCCCTGTTATCCTGGACCTGGAACACCTGGGGGCTGCTCTCCGGCTCTGCGTCGAACTCGAACACGAACTTGGGGTCCATCTCCGACGACACTGTCAGGAAGAGCTGCGCCTTGCCCGCCCCCTTCCCTAACCCGACCCATGCGCTGTGGAGCACCACCGCCTTGCCTTCCGCCGCCGCCTTGAGATCCAACGGCAACGACACCTTCCCCAAGAGCCTCCCGGATCGCACCCCGCAGGACGTCCCCCGGCGGCCCGAGTAGACCCTGACCTTCAGCTTCGTAGTCGAAGCGCCGGAGGCGGCGGAGGGGAAGAGCGCCAGCGACTTCCTGGAAAGCCGGTCGATATCGGACTTGGAGAGGTGAAACCCGGCCGCGAGAGCGGCCGAGGTGGATGGCGCATCGGAGCCGTGGTAGGCGGGGAAGAGCGGGACGGGG
>JBBUKS010000021.1:3229902-3261287 GCA_038050645.1 Hedychium gardnerianum
AGCAATATTAAGTTGTTCAATAATTGAGATTTATATAAAATTAATATATAATTTATTTTTAAATTATACACAATAAATATATTTATCTAATAATTATTATATATAAATACAAAAATACCGAAATTGTATCGGCACGGCGCGATACGATACCGAAACCGTATTGTTCCGGTCTGACACCGAAACCTCGGCACGGGTCGAGATTTTAAACCTTGCCCGCGGCCACACTGGAATGGTCGCGCGACCTCTGCGGCCGTGTTGAAGGGGTAGCGCTAGGTGATGGGGGTTGGTTTTTTAATTAAAACTGATAACTTATGTTTATTATCTCAATCAACTCCTAACTATGATAGGAATAATCCAAAGAGGCTTAATTAAACCCTAAGAAAATTATTTAATTAATTATATATTTTATTTATTTTAATTCTAAAAATATATAATAATTTTTTAAATTTATTTATCTCTTTTTTTCTAAAATTATTTTTTATTTTTTAAATATTTTATCTTTAAATATTATATTTTATATTTGAAAAATACCACGGAGGAATCGGGTGATTCCCACGGCTGCGGAGGGGTCGTGTGAGCGTGCTGAAGGTTTTAATTAAAATTTAAGTTGATTATCTTAATCAACTCCTAACTATGATAGAAATAATTTAAAGAGGTTTAATTAAACCTTAATACAATTATCTAATTGACTATATATTTTTTTTATTTTAATTCTAAAAATATATAATAGATTTTTGATTTATTTATCTCTATATTTTTTTAATTTTTTTTAATATATTTTATAAATTTTAAATATTTATGTTAAATATTTTATTTTTAGTTAATATATTTTATATTTAAAAAATACTGAAATCATATCGGCACGGTATGATATGATACTGAAATTGTATCATTTCGGTCATAGACTGAAACTTCGATATAGCTTAAGATTTTAAATCATGGTTATCTCTGGTGCCTCTCCAACATGTAACTCCCATATCACTTGTTCACGAAGAGAAGTATTAGGCAAACAAAATCGGGTTCCCTTAAAGAGATAATCATTATGTAGTGAAAAATTTAGGAATTTTCCATGCGGTCCAGCAATTAAAGTAACAGATATATTGCTGAAATCTTTGCAAAAAAGGTAGTCTTTCTTGAGTAGCTCAAATTCTACGACTTGTACAACCATAGAAAGAATATACACCATTCTGCTAAGTGCATCGGCTGCATTATTTCCAACACCGGATTTGTGTTTGATCATGAAGGTATGTTCTTGCAAGAAAGAGACTCATTTCCTATGTCGATTCCTTAGTGTTCGTTGATGTATTGAAGAGCTTGGTAATCAGAATATAAAACAAACTCTTGTGGAAGGAGGTAATGTTGCCAATAACACAAAGCTTGAACTACTGCATAAAATTCTTTATCATAAGTGGAATACTATTGTTTTGCCTCATTCAATTTCTCACTAAAATATGCAATAGGATGTCTTTCTTGACTTAATATGTCTTCGATTCCAACATTAGATGCATCACATGCCACTTTAAAGACCTTTAAAAAATAGGTGCTTTAACCAATTTTTTTCTTCTTGAAAAGCTTGTGAAGCTGTGTTATTCCAAACAAATAGGTCTTTTTTTCATACAATCAGTTATAGGAGCCATAATAGTGCTGAAATTTTGATGAAACACTTATAAAATGTTGCTAGGCCATGAAAACTTCTGACTTCTTGTAGTGTACTAAGCAACGACCACTCTTGGATGATATTTTTACCTATCAGATCTACCTCTAATCCTCTGGATGACACTACAAAACCCAAGAATACCGCAGAGGGAGTCATAAAGGAGCATTTCTTGAAATTTATATAGAACTTCTCTCTACAAAGAACTCTCATGACTTGTTGCAAATGGATAAGATGATCTTCTTTTTGCTATAAATTAAGAGATCACTTAAATAAATGACAAGAAACTTTTTGATATATTGTTATAGTACCTGATTCATAAAGCGCATAAATGTGCTAGGAGCATTGGAAAGACTAAAAGACATGACAAGACATTCATAAAGGTCATCTTTAGTCTTGAAAGTTGTCTTCTCTGGGCCTTATGCGTATTTGATGATATCCACTTTTCAAATCAATTTTTGAAAAGATGCAAGAACCAGCCAGCATATCATCAAGGCAGAGAATTGGGAATCGATATTTGATAGTGATCTTATTGATCACACGACTGTCAATACACATGCGCCAACTACTATCTTTTTTTGGTGTTAACAAAGTAGGGGCAACACATGGGCTTAGACTTTTTCAAATGAAACCCTTGGACAACAATTCATCCATTTGCCTTTTTAATTCTGCATGACCACTTGGATTCATTCGATAGGCTAGTAGATTGGGTAGTTGTGAACTTGGCACAAAATCAATAACATGCTGGATCTTATGCATTAGTGGAGCCACATCAAAAAAGTCATTCAATAACATAGTAATTTCTGGAGGAACTAAGGAAGCTTTGGTAGTAGATACTTCTTTGACTTCTTTAATTATAAGAGCACATATAGTAGAACTTTTTTTGCTCTCCTGCTAAAATTTTTTCTTAGTTAGAATGTGAAGAGAATTTCCACTATTAGTTGCATTCTTTGCCTTCTCTTGCTTGGATTTCTTCATTTCAACAGTTTGCATTGGTTTCAAATACTTTCTTGTTGTTGAACATGAAAATGTATGTGTTCTCCTTGCCACAATGATGCACATCTCGATCATACAACCAAGGTCTCCCAAGAAGTATATGAGTTACTTTAATAGGGATAATTTCGCACCAAATAGAGTCACTATAATTTTCACAAGAAAGAGAAATAAGGTAGCGTTGTGTTATCGGAATAGATGTATTATCTATCCATCCAACCTTGTATGTTTGGGGATGTGGTTGCGTAGGAAGCTTGAGGCCTCCGTGAGCCTGTAGCGGCCAAGCGAGGCCGTGAGGCATCGGTGAGGTCATGATGGCCTTGCGTGGCCGCGAGGTCGCGTTGGCTTCGTGTGGCCACGAGGTCTACGTGAGGTCGCGGTGGCCTTGCGTGGCGGCGAGGCCGACGCAAGCCCACAGCGGCCTCGTGTGGCCGCGCGAGGCCTACACGAGCCCATAGCTGCCTCGCGGTAGTCAAGCGAGGTCGTCGTGGCTTCGCGGCTGCCTCGCCTCTGTGAGGCCGCTGCAGCTCGCAGAGAGCCTGCGATGCAATCCATTATTTTTCTCTTCCTCCTTTTTTAATCCCATTCCTTTTATTTTATTTTATTTTATTTGCTATTAATTGCTTTCCTTTCCTACTAATTTCTTTTCCCTTTTTCTTTTTTTTTTCTTTTTTTCTTTTTTCCTTTTCCCTTTGCACTTTATTTTTTTCTTTTTCTCTCCTACTAATTAATTACTTTCCCCTTTCATATTTATTTTCTTTTCTACTAATTCTTTCCTTTTCTACTTATTTTTTTTTCCTTTTTTTTCTCTTTCACTATTTCTTTATTTTATTTTTTTCTTCATTTCCTCTTTCATTTATTTATTTATGTTCCTTTTTATTTCCCCTAATTTACAAGAATCTTTCATTTTCCTTTTTAGACTAAGAATTTTACCAAACCACGTAGGTAAGTTTTCGAAATTACCAAATCTTGTTCCCAGTCAATAGCACGACTGCTACTATTGTAGCAATCAATTAATTTTATTTTTTTTTAAAAAATGACTTTTTTTTTTAAAAAAATGATCAATTCGTGTTCAAAAAAATCACCACTCTCAATATAGTGGGTTAAATTGATGTTTGAGGGTATTTTTATAATCAGGAGAACTAGACGAACACATATGAACTGGTTTCATATCATTCCGAGCTCTCAGGTCCATCAACTGGTTTCGGATTATATAAATGTCCTCGAACATCAATTTGACCTACTATATCGAGAGTAGTGATTTTTTGAATACGGATGTGTTCGAAAAATCTAATTCGTGTTAAAAAATTCACTGCTCTCAATATATTGGGTCATTGAGGGCATGGATATAATCAAAAGAACTAGACGAATTCATAGGACCTAGTTTCACGTCATTCTGAGCTCTCTCGTTCCATCAACCAATTTTGGTCGAATGAACTTAAAAAGTTTCGACCAAAATCGATTGATGGATCTAGAGAGCTCAGAATGACATGAAACTAGGTCCTAAGAGTTCGTCTAGTTTTTCTGATTATATTCATATCCTCAAACATCAATTTGACCAAATATATTGAGAGTAGTGATTTTTTGAATACAAATAGATTTTTCAGATACATTCGTGTTCAAAAAATCATTGCTCTCAATATAGAGGGCATTTATATAATCAGGAGAACTAGACGAACACATAGGAACTGGTTTCATGTCATTTCGAGCTCTCTAAGTCAGCCAATTTCGGTCAAAATCAGCTGATTGACCTAGAGAGCTCAGAATGACATGAAACCAAATCTTATGTGTTCGTCTAGTTTTTCTTATTATATAAATGCCCTCAAACATTAATTTGACCCACTATATTGAGAGTAGTGATTTTTTGAACACAAATCGATCATTTTTTTAAAAAAATAGTAGCAGTCATTTTTTTTAAAAAAAATTAGTCTGTAGCAGTCGACTGGGAACGATAACTGAGGTAAAAATAGAATTGGATACGTGATTTGGTAATTTTGGAAACTTGTCTACGTGATTTGGTAAAAAGCTGAAAATTAAAAATAAATAACTATAATATAATTAATTTTATAAATATATTATTATTTTAATTAAATTTGAACTAGATTATTTTATCTCATAATATAATTTTATAATATAACATAATCAATTCTGAATCTTATATTATATTTTGTATTTAAAAAGTACTGAAATCGTATCGGTACAACATGATATGGTATCGAAACTGTATTGTTCCAGTCATAAATCGAAACTCCGATATGACTCGAAATTTTAAACCTTGTATCACACCATAGGGAGATTTCATCACACAACCTAAAAGAACTCTAAAAACTTGATATCTATTTCATATCCCAACATTACAACATCATGCATATTTATACTAGTAGATGAACTCATAGAAAACACAAAGGACTCATAAAGACTCATAGGGAACATAAAGGATTCATAAAGACTTGCATAGGAAGCATAAAGGACTCATAAAGACACTACACTTTTTCACGCATTGGAACTTACATATTGGAATTGTTGGACATTTATGACTGACTTTTGAAGCTTTGACTTCACCCCTTTGAAATTGATGAACTTATATCATTTCCCAAGTAGTTTTATCATCTTCTAAGGGCATCTCCAATGGTTAGAGCGATTTTTTTTTTATGATCCCAATATGCCACATCAATAATATAAAAACTTATTGAAATATCTCCAATGGTTAGAACTTTAAATGAGCTTTTTTGTGGTTTAATTCATAGCATACTGTTATATGGTTCCATGCATATTACATCAATTTCGAGACAAAAGGGCAGGTTTGAAATTTCACTATTGCTCTTAAACTATAAACCTCAAACCTTGCCCTCGCAATGGTTAGACCTTTTTTGTTCAGTTTTTTCATTTCAGAAAACCTTGCATTAGAGATGCCCTAAGGTATGCCAAATTAATAGTTATTCTTTAGAATCTTTATTTCCGCGTCTATAAACTTTTAACGTAGATTGCCACTTGTCTCCATCACAATGCCTCTCTTTTCATTCTTAAACATTATGCTTTTCTGTTCTCTTCTCTTCTTTTCATTTTTTAAAGTTTGACTACCTGTAAGCTAACTGCTTCTAATAAGTATGCTCTGAAATTTACTAAAATATCTCAATTATTTGATCCTTGCAAATGCAATCTTTATTTTACCACGTGTGGGTCAAACTTCTAACTAGTTTACATGCAAGATAATGAGGTAGAAGTTTCTATTGCTTGACTGGGAATTTCTTCCTCAGGTAAAGCTGGTTTGGTACTATAACAATGCATTGGGCAGGCCAAACAAGAAGAAAATTATAGCACGCTATAAATCGTATGATGTGATTTTTGTAGTACTTTTGACATGCAGATTGTACTAGCAAAGTCCAACCTATCTTGAAGAGATTTGAATCTTTAATCATTGTGTTTATGCAGGTATCACGGATCAACATTGGTAGCTGCTAGTCTTTCTGGGTACTTACTAACCAGTTCAAGTTTTCTTGTAGGAGATGTCTTCTAGCACAGAGTTACAGATTATTAACTTTACTATGATATGTGTTATTAAAATTTATATAAATGATGCATTATACTTTCTAGTTTCTCTTCTTGCTCATTCGTCGGTTATATGTTAAAGGTATTGAGTCTATTAGGTATTGCTTATTGGTGTAGTGAGTTTCTTCCTATAATTATCTCCAAAAATAATGAGCAATACATTTTTTTCCCTATCCTCAAATCCTAAGTTGCTATCTAAGCCCCTTATCAGGGTTAGGCTTTCAAAGAAGAATTCCCCTAAGGGCTACCTCTCCTTATCCACCCCTTCTTTTCTTAGCAATTCTTCTCCCCAGTCTCTTCCTCTATTGTCTGGTAGCCATGTGACCTTAGCTGATCATTAGTTGTGTAGCCTCCGCATTTGTGTCTGTTGACCTCCACCATCCTATTTGGTAAGGATTCCAAATGAAGAAGGGATCAACAATGATCTCTCCCCTCCCTTCTTTGCCTTGCAATCTTTGCACATTGAAACGTTAGGAAGTGACCGAAAAGCTATGAATCCAATATAGGAAGAGACCGAAAAGCTAGCCAAACATATTGACAAAGAAATAAACGAGAATTTCTGAAAATGTTTTTCTATCTCATTTCAGTAAGAGGATTACAATATATAAACATCAAGAATTATCAAATCCCTTAATCCTAGAATCCAATATAGGAAGAGACACAACCATAATTACAACTTATCAAATCCCTTAATCCTAGAGTCTAATATAGGAAGAAATACAACAATAATTTCAAGGGATACATACAACAATAATGGAAATCTTAGAGAGGTAATCAAGAGATACAACTATAACAAAAGGAAAGAAGAATATATTGACACAAATGACCCTTCACAACCAACAAAAGAAACTTCTACTTCTATTGTTGGAGGCGCCACATCTAGGCCCAAATCCTAAAACCCTAATGATCCCATCCCATCCTGGTAACTACTTTCAAGACAAGCTAGCCCAAATTCAGATCATTGATTCTTGATCTTAGCAGATTGCACTTCAAGATCTTTAGTTCCTAAATTACCACCTCCTCCATGTTGTGGTCCTTCCTCTTGGATTATCCTTATTTCCTTATTTTCTTTGCGACTAATGAAGAACAATGAGGATAAAACAATCCCTCTTTTAGGAGATTGAGGTGAAGTTGAGGTGGGTGGGGGGGGGTGGGGGGCGGACTCATTGATATGACACCTTGCGATAGATATCCGACAAAAACTTAGTTTCTTACCATAAACTAAAGATAGTGAAATCTAACTCTTTAGCTAATGATAACCAAAAATGTCAATTCCTTATAATAGGATTATGATAAATTATAGAAATTTGATACTACTTAACACAAATAATGTTTTCTATGTCTCTATGTCAATCTGGTTGATGAATATTGTATCGTATTGACACTTGGCATGCTACAACACAAGTAACTATTATTTTTCTTATAGCTTGCATCCATACAAAATAATGTCAAAATTGAATTATTTAAGATGAACCACAAAGTCTGAATTAAGTATATAGTTATTTATCTTCTTTATTTCCTTTGTCCTTCTACCTTGAACATCAACATGATACTAAAATAATATCGTTCATTCCAAAATTGAAACAAGACTCGAGATTTTGAACCTTGGATAGGATTATGTTGGTCTTGCTTGAGAGATTTATGGATTGTTCCTTCTTCACTGAGATATTCTAGATTTTTATTTATTTCCCTATGTTCTAGATTCCAAATCAAATAAATTGGTTACTTTGTTTATTTTTTTTAAAAATATATTTTATATTTATATTTCTTTTCTCGAAGTTCTACTCCAAATATTGGCTTCAACTTCTTCTCTCTATATTTCTCCATGCTTGTTTTCTTCATGAAGGAGCCTATGGTATTTGTCTCCTTTTTTTCTTCTTTTCATAAATATCGGTTAGCGTTTATTTTGTTCTTCTTTAGTCGACCCCACCTGGTGGGATAATGCTTGGTTGTTGTTGTTGTTTATTTTGTTCTTCTTCACATTTCATCATTTCCTTTGCTATCCTATTTGTGTGTTGGAAAACCTCTAGTTCTTGTCTAGCAAAGCGTTAAGCTGTACTATCCATCTCCATTGAAAACCTGATAGAAAATGTCTTTTTTTCATGTTACTCAATCCAGCAAAGGGTCAAGCTGAGCTCATCTCCCATGAAGTCTTGAATAGAGAAAATGCCTTCTCTCTTATTATTAAGTCTACTAAAGGGTGGAGCTGTGCTTTCCTTCCTCCAAAACCCCCTGATTGCTTGTCTTTTCCTCCTCTATGACTCGTGAGTGTTTTCCTTCTCCCATGGTCTATTATATGCTGATGAAATCATCACTTTAGGGAGAAGTCCACTTGAGGATTAGTTCTTGAGATCTTTTCATTCTTGTTCTAGTTCTTCCCTTCTGTTTATGTCCACTTTCTTTGTTGGTTTGCTGATTCGATGTCAAAGACATCATTGGTTGTGTACTAGTCTATGGTCAAAGGGATATTTAGTTGCAACTCCATCAAAATTTCAATAGCTTTGCTTAATTGCGACTTTAATTTTCATAGTCATGATCTTCATTGGTGATATCCTCTTATGTTTATGATGGCTTTTTTAGTTATGTAACAACCAAACTTTTATCCTATTAAGTGGGGTCAGCTATATAGATCCTTCGACACCATTGGGCTCAATCTTACTAACCAAGTTGTCTTTCTAATTATGTAACAAGTTGGATAAATAGTAGTTATTCTCCAATTTTAGGGTGTTCCAAATTATTGAGTTTATTAGGTATAGATAGTCACTCATTAGTAGTTCTAAATTAAATAATTTTATAATTAACATATATATACATGTAGTACATTTGCACTTATTGAAAAGAATACAATATTTTTTCTACTCCCAAATTCTACATTATAAATGCTCTCTTTTGTAGCAATAGATGCACAAGTTTAACATTTGTTTTTTTCATTGCTTCATTTACAGACTTCCAGCTTTGCACCAGAAGTTCGATCTCCCAGCATCGTTTGTTTTGCACACTGATTGTCCTCACTATTGGCGCTTCCATCTTCCTGGTATCTATCATATGTGAAGAATGTTTATGGTGAAATTATAGTTGTTTATTTATTTATTTTTGCAAATCGAATATTAGGTGAGACAGAGGAGGAATTTTCAACTCGATTAGCTAATAACTTGGAGAATCTTATTCTAAAAGAAGGGCCAGACACAGTAAAGATTTTTTTTTCTCACTGGCTAGGTGCAAGCTTTAATTGTTATTGAAGACGAGTGTGCTAATTATCACATTTTATTCTCAGATAGCTGCATTTATAGCTGAACCAGTTATGGGGGCTGGAGGTGTTATACTTCCTCCAAAGACATACTTCGAAAAGGTCAGTGTTGTTGGATCACAATTTAGTTTGCTCAGCATCAGAACTGCAACTTGTTGGAGTAATCTGCTTATCTTTTACTTATTTATCATTGTATATCAAAATATAACATGTAGATTTCCTGCAAAGAAGCAAGCAAGATAATGAAATCCTTCACATTTTGAAGGGTTTTTTCATGTGGATTTTCCTGTTCCTACAATTAGGGATTTTTCTTGTCATCTCTTCATCATATCATTTACTACAACTTCCAAATGCCTATCACATAGTTGTTTAATGAATTTTTAATTTTTTGATTGCATTTCTTTTAGAGTATCTAGAATAGAAGCTAGATTCCTAGATTGTTAGAAATTCTTCTTCAACTCCTGACACTTTTGTCAGACACTTGTCTATAACTTAAAATTTCCTCTTTGTGAAAATTAAATAACTTGAATTGGATTTCAACCTTATGCTGGCATTGTTTCATCCGAAAATTAGTTTCCATGATCTCCTCTCTCTACTAAATTCTACCATTTTTTTTTTCATCCGGCAATGTATCCATGTGTAGGAGGTTAGTTTTCTAATTGCTGTAGCCATTGTTGCTAACTGTGTTTTGCAATGTTTCATAGTTTTTCTTCAATTTTTTTGTTTTCTTGCATTATTCTTAGTGAGGATAAAAGCCTTTTCAGAAAAGAAGCATATGGTTCCATCTTCTTCTTTTCCTTAGTTCTTAAGTGTACAGTGATTCTGCTGTATACACTTGTGGAAATAATGGATAATATATTTACTTTCAATGGGTTTAGCCACTTGCTACTAGTTTTGTGTTAATCCATATTAGCTTCGTAGTATATATCCATTGTCTGAGATTCATAATTTTTTCTTCTGTTTCTTTTACAATGGAGACACAACTCTTGCTGTCTTTTGATTTGATGCACATCTTTTCCTTTTTGATCTTTCCATAGGTTCAAGCTGTTCTGAAGAAGTATGATATATTATTTATTGCCGATGAGGTTCTTAACTCCTAACTTCTTTGAGAAAATTTATGAACTCGTTCCTATCTAATGAAAACAATAGAAGACTTTTCATTGAGAAAAGATGCTAAACACTCCAAAACAATTTAATATCAAATTGTTTTATATATGTTCAGGTCATAACTGCTTTTGGAAGGTTAGGGACAATGTTTGGATGTGACAAATACAATATCAAGCCTGATCTTGTCTCCATTGCTAAAGTGAGTTTAAACTATAATTTTCTTTTTAATTCAAAAGTATAATCAATTCAATGTCCAGTTACAAGTGCAAATTTTCTTTATATTGCAGGCTCTTTCGTCAGCATACTTGCCAATAGGTGCAATACTTGTTAGCCCAGAAATTGTAGACGTTATATATTCTCAAAGTAACAAACTCGGTATGATTAATTATAACCAATCAGACTGAAATAGATCGTGTCATCATTTATTACTGTTTACCAGCTAAAATCCAATGATTTTCACATTTTAAACCTTATTGGTCTTTTTTAGGTTCATTTTCTCATGGATTCACATATTCGGGCCATCCAGTCTCCTGCGCTGTCGCTTTAGAAACTCTTAAGATTTATAAGTATGCACTCTCTTTTTCCATGTTGAATTGGTGACTAATACATCATTAACTAGTCATAGTATCCTAATAAATTCAAAATGGTTTTAGTGAATCTTTTCTTCCATTTAGCTTCCTAGGCTATATCAAAATCTAAACCTAGATCTTCTAATCCTTTTGTATATTTTCTAATAACCTTTCTTTGATATCTCTCATCTCATCTCATAATGCTGATACTAATTGAAAAATGCTGCATAATGTTGGCAACTAATAGTGAACAAAAGGTAATAAATAATAAGTTGAAGGGAAATCTTTATATACTGGAAAAATAATTACAACTGGACATGATTCTACTGATCATATGTTGATTCTTTCAATTCTCACGGGGGTGTCCAGTTGACTAGTGGGTGACAGATTTGTTATAATGGGGCAGAAGTCAATTCCCGGCGGACGCATGCCCTCGGGGAAAAAAACTCCTCCCACCCACTAGTCACTTGGCGGTTGGCTATAAGTTGATCCCGTAATTTATCTCTCTTCACATAATTTGAGGATGGACTGTGGGAAGCACCTGGGATGAGCGTAATCATTTTTTTGCTACAACATGTTGATTCTTTCATAAATTTGATATAGTCTCATATTTTGCAGGGAAAGAAACATTACTGAGATAGTGCAAGCCATTGCTCCAAAGTTCCAAGAGGGCATCAAAGCTTTTTCAGATAGTCCCATCATTGGGGAGGTACACATTTTAGTCGGAACCCTGTGGCTATATTATCCTCGAATTACCAATCCCGTCTACAGTGGTGTCTATTCTTGCTTGTTTTTAAGTTTCCATTTTAGATTTTGTGGAGACAACTATTTTTCTGTAGATACGCGGGACTGGTTTGATTCATGGAACTGAGTTCACTAACAAGAAGTTACCTAATGAACCATTTCCTGCTGAGTGGGGTATGCTCAATCCTTAGTTTACAATTTTTCTTCTGTTTTAGATGTCTTGTGATCTATTTTACTATAAGTTTTCTGCTGATTTCAGGTGTAGGTGCGATCTTCGGATCAGAATGTGAAAAGCGTGGAATGCTAATTAGAGTTGCTGGGGACAGCATAATGATGTGCCCTCCCTATATTATTACTCCAGATGAGATAGATAAAGTAAGTTATTCCTTTCATGCTAAGGCCCACTCCATCCACCGCTTGGTCTTCGTTTAATTTAAGCAATTTCGTTCTTGTTTAATTTAACTATTTCATTGTTTTAGTTGATCTACATCTATGGAGAAGCTCTGAAGAGCACAGAGGAGAAGGTAGCAAAATTGAAATCTAAGGTAACTTGTTAGGCAATCATCTCTAGTGTGTAGTTGGATGGAGTAGCATAGATCTCTCCGTGAGGAGTTGATTATGAAAAATATTCTACACAAAGAATATAACTAAATATTACTATTAGACAAAGAATATTGCTATTTTTGGGGGTCAAAATTGCATATGCATCAAGCATCTCTAAATAAGAATAAAGATATAGTCTTCATAACAGATAGGTGGTAAAATTTATCACTTTAATTGATTGACATTTGAAGTTTATATATGCATATTGTCATATATACAAATTGGATTATTGCAAACAAACAATGATTTCATACATCTTTGTTTTTCATTCAATTATGAACTGACTAATGGGATTGCAAACACCATAAATTAATGTTTATAGGCAAAATTTGGTTCGGAAGGAAAGATAAGGTTTATGAATTTAACGTAAGTGTTAGAGTGTTCAAGGAGTGAAGAGAGAGTGCAATATAGTGCAAAGGATGAATTAAAAGAACATTAATACAAATTCATTTATGTGTGGATGTGATTTATTTAATATTTGTTAAAAAGAGAGAGAAATAACTAAAAAGCTCAGACTTCAAATTTCACTGTGAATAAATATTTTGGAATTTGATTTCTTCTAGATTTACTCAATAGACAAATTATGAAGAAGATAGTCTACCTATTATCAAAAAAAAAGAGAGAAAAGTAGATAATGTAATGAGAGAGAGAGAAATAGACAATGTAATGGAATCACATAAATGCAAAAGATTAGTTAAGCTTTGTGTGTAAGGTTTTGTGTGTTTGCATCTATTTATGCTAAGTTTACGCCTATATCTGTATTTATTTACTCTATACAAACATTAATTTCAAAAAATAGCAAACAATCCAAAATCATCAAACGCACATGGCTTGGATGAACAAATTTCACATTTAAATGGGCTATGTTGATAAGGAATATGGTTTATTTAAAACCACATTTGAGGAAGCAACAACTTAACATGACTCAAGTTCGCTAGCTACAAGCATGACAATGTTAACAAAGAGCAATAGGAAAATAATTTCCATGAAGGAAAAAATGTCTTTTGTTATTCCATGCCAATTTTGCCTCCATCTTGCTTTTACAAAAATAGAAATGAAATAAGGAGATGTGCATAGTATTGAGTTAATTTCTACATTTGCACTCAATTTGTATAACTTTTTATTGATAATGATACACTAGGGTAGCGATCCCATTCTAGATCATCAGGTAAACCCTATGTGGCTCCATTGTGGGTTAGCACCCTGCCTACATATGTGGGGATTCTCGAGTTCTCCATATAGTTTGGCTTCCTGAGTTACCCTCACAATTTGGCCTCCGGCGATTCTCATATAATTTGACTTTCCAAGTTCCCTTGCGAATCAACACCACCAAAGTTCACTAAGTCAATCGAGTCCCCTATGCAACTTGGCTTTTTGAGTTCCTTGTGCGATTCAACACTAGAATTTCTAATCAGCTCAAGCACCCTGAGTTTCCTTATAGATCAAACTCCTAGATTCCATGGCTTGGACTTAGCAAGCTACATTTGAAACTCATCCACGGGTTCATCTAGGTTGAACCGTTACCCTAACAATCATTTAGCTTACACAATCACAATTCAAATGATGGTCCCTTCACGTCCTGATCTGTTGCTTGTAATAGTCGATTGATGCTATAAATGATAGTTTCACCAAGATTGAAAGTGACAACAAACAACAGGTTTAGATTTCTTGGGAGATTGTGGGCACGATCTCCATAGATATTTCTCTTATAAATATACTAAGGTATGTGAATCCTTTACATTGGATTTTTTGAATTCTATCCATTTTTCTACTCTCTTTTTTCACTACATATAATGATTTAACCATTGGAAGGGCCTTATCGGAGACAACCTCAAACACCATCTGATGTTTTTCTTTATGCGTGTAGTTCAGATCATTCCTCTACCTTAGTACTCGACTTAGTAATCAGCGATATGTACATTTGGTCGACTAGGCACTCATTTCACCCTCCACACTAGCAACCAGCTCAACATCATATTTTCTTAGCATCAAATAAGAGCCAACAATTGCATCACGTATATAGAATAGATGATAGGGGCAATTTTGAATAATTTGTCCAACAAAATTGCTTATAAAAAAAATAAGACAGTGAAGTTGTAAAAAAATACCTTTACTATTGAAAATCCTAATTCTTTTAATATTATCAATATATAACTTGATCAATATAAGGTATATTTAAATCATTTGTAAATACATGTAATTAATAAAATAAAAAACACAATGAATAAGTAAATACTTATCATTTGTAAATACACCATTGTATGATTTATTTAATCATATAATATTAGATAGTTATAAAATATAGTTAAGGTATTACTAGATAGTTACTATAAACAATGGACAATTTGTTACAAGAGCCTCATATGGTATTCTTGGTGACTAGAACTAGTATTATTGATGAATAAACTATATATATATATATATATATATAAAATTAATTTTCAATACCTTTTATTTCTTAATCTTGTTTCATAATTGTCTTGAGTATCTTGCAAGCTAGTAACTTAGGGATAAGATGTTATAATTAGTTTAAGTAATGAAAAAATCTAGATGTTTGGAGAGATAAAGAGAGGGAAAGGGTGTATTAGAGCCATACTACTATATAAAATTTTTGTAGAAAATTAAAAGGGTGTTTTTTTTATCCATATTATCAAAAGAGCATCCCTCTTTCAAAATTTATTAAAAGGGCACCCCGACTTTTATTTCATATCCAAACCCCTTTGTTTTTTATCAGTCTAACCCATAGAAATTTGAAATGACAGCTTGATAATCCTTGGAGGTACTTTGCACAAAGCAACTCGAAGTTAGATCATAGAGGGGTATTTATGGTATCAAATTATGGGTGAGATGCTATTTTGATATTTTTTGAAAGAGGGGTGCTCTTTTGAACATATGAATAAAAAAGAACTCTCTTTTATATGTGTGATTTTTTTCCATTCGTTCCAAAAGAGAACATAGGAGTCACTTTAGTTTATGTCTATACATATGTTTGTTTATCTAAAACAAAATAAATTTAACACAATAATTCAGTCAACATCAATAGATATGCATAACAAATTTGTTTAAAGCATTAACAGGTATATTGATCCACTATAAGAAATGGATTAAAGCACTTTTTTGATCTATAAATGATGAAAAATCTTGTTTATCCAATTCTGCAACGAGTAATGGGATTACAACCACGGTTGTAAGGATGAGCTTTAGGTTTATATGGGTCAAGTGGTTGAAGGATAGCATTTCCAAATCCAAGTTCGAGGAAGCGACGATTCACCTTGGACTCGAGTTGGTTAGCTGCAGCAGCATGCGTGACTACAATCACAAAATGTAAGAAAAAAATAATCATCACAAACAAACAAGACAATCTCCTTTGTTTCTCCATGTCTTTTTCCCTTCTTCCACTAGTTTGTGCAAACGAATAAAAATAAGGAAAACTTGTGGTTTGTATCAAGTTTATTTGAATGTTTCCTCTCATTTGGGATAATTATATATTGGTGAGAATAAGATAATCAACCATATACATAAAACAAACATTTTAACAATATTGGATAATTTTAGACAAACTTATCTAATTTTAAGTTGTATTAGATGATTTATATTACATAACCACATGGGCATAACTTTCTAATAAAATAACTTAACCCAATTTTATCACACCAAAGGGCACTAGTTACTAACAACTTATACATATTATGTTACATATTTACAATCAACTTACAATTATAGTTATAAAAATATTTTTAAATACATATAATTATGAAAATAGAAAACAATGTATTTGTACTTACAAATAGGATACTATTGTATGATTTGCTAATCCTATGGGAGACTCCATGTCAATCCTATGAGACTCCATGAAATAATGTTTACTTCCTTTCATTTTTATTGATGTTTTCTTAACAATCTCGTCACCTTACAAGCAATTAGTTAGTCTCTCTTTTTCATTTTGTCACAATGAGTAAAAGATCGTGCAACTTATCAAGGTAGGAATCTATAATGGCATGATGCAAAACACTATACCTACTGTGCAAAACAATTATGATGCTAAACTTCGCCAAATTTTAACATTAGATGTTCACCTCTCCGTATGTTTCATATTGGAAGTGTTGTTTTTACGGGATAGACTGATGGTTAGTGCATAGGGTATTATAATCATGAAGTCTGAGGGTCAAATCCTGACTAGTAGTTAAGTTCTTGCTCTCTTTCCTGTACTGGTCACTGTTCGGGCTAGCTAGATTAGTCCCTGTGATTTACCTTCACTACAAGAAAAATCAAGATTACCGACGGAATATTCCGTCGGTAGAAGTATGTACCGACGTAATTACAATGATATTTGGTCAGTCGATGTATATCTCGTCGTAGACGAGGTTTTCCGACGGAATTAATAGTCCGTCGGTAATTACCGACGGAATATTAATTCCGTCTAAAATATTCCCGACGGGTATTTCCGTCATAAACATTACCGACGGAAATTTCCGTCGGTAATTACCAACGAAAATACCCTATTCCGTAGGTAATTACCGACGGAATCGGGTATTTCCGTCAATAGAGTATCGATGTAAAGTATTTTTTCTGATACTCTACCAACGGAAACGGGGTATTTCCGTCAGTAATTACCGACGGAATAGGATTTTTCTGTCGGTAATTATCGACAGAATCGGGTATTTTCGCCGGTAGACTATAGGAAAAAAATACTGTACATCGATACTCTACCGACGGAAATACTCGATTCCATCGGTAATTACCGACGGAAATGGTATTTCCGTCAGTAATCACAAAAAAAGTAAAATATTTTTTTAATTAATTTTTCATTTTCCTGTGTACAATTTTCAGATCTATCTAAACCATCAAATGCGATGACTATATAAATATCCAATACACACATATACACATAAATTAATTTAAAATTTATCCAATTACACACATATCCAACCACACATATCCAATCACACACATATCAGATCACACAAATATCCAATCACACACAAACTAAATTAAAATCATTCACACATGCATATACACATAAACTAACTTAAAATACATTCACACACATACACATACAAATTAACTAAAATCCATACACATACAAATTAAAGTTAAAATTCATTCACATACACATATAAATCTCCTAATACAAAATATAGACAAAAAAAATATAAATTCAAATACTAAATTATTCAACGTATAAATTTAATCACATAAATTAGCATACAGTTGATATTATTTAACAAATTATACCTGAAGATGATCAACCAGTGATGAAAGGACGGAGATGAGCAAACGGTGATGAGCAGACAGAGAGAACAGAAAATGCAGTATACTACAAAATACAAATAAATCATAATTAAACATCTATTTTCATAAATAAATAGCAAATTAGCTTACGGTAAGTCGAGTTCGCAACCGGACCAAGCCGCTGGCCGCGACCAAGATGTCGACTGAGCAAGTTTTCGGCCACGAGTCGCGACCACCAGCAGATCGGCAGCAGGCTTGGCCGCGAGCAAGCTGTCGGTCGCGAGCAGGCTGTTGCCCGCGAGCAAGCATGTCGCCCGCGAGCAGGCGGCCGGCCGGCAACTTGCCGCCCGCGAACAGGCGGTCGGCCGGCAGCTTGTTGCCCGCGAACAGGCGGTCGGTCGACAACTTGCTGCCCGCGAGCAGGCGGCCGACCGAAAGCTTGCCGCCCCTGAGCAGACGGCCGACCAGCAACTTGCCGCCCCCGAGCAAGCGGTCGGTTGGCAGCTTGCCGCCTGTGAGCAGCTTGTTGCCCGCGAGCAGCTTGCCGCCCGCGAGCAGCTTGTCGCCCCTGAGCAGGCCGGCCGCCGCCGCCCACGAGCTCGACCCCGCCCAGCCGACGTCGCCCTGCCGACGCCGCTCGAGAACCCGACGCCGCCCGCCCGACGTCGCCGTCTCCCGCCCGACGTCGCCGCAGCCCGCACGACGTCGCCGTCTCCCGCCCGAAGTCGCCGCCGCCACCCCACATCGCCTTCGGCCAGAGAGAAAAGGGAAAGAGAGAGTTGAGGAACTTACCCGAGAAATCCCGCGTTCGTCGGAGAGAGATCGCCAGAGGGAGGAGTTCGTCGGGTAGGAGAGAATCGGTCGAGATCGCGTGAAAAAAATTGGGGTTGAGCCTTAATTTTTCAACATGTATTACCGACGGAAATTAATTTCCGTCGGTAATTCCATATAATTTCCGTCGGAAATTAAATGGAAATTAAATATTTATTTTATTTTTTTAAATATTAATTCTCGATGAAAATTAATTTTCGTCGGGAATTATATGGAAATCCCGACGGAAATTAAATTTCGTCGGTAATTCCCGACGAAAATTAATTCGAAATTAAATATTTATTTTATTTTTTTAAATATTAATTCTCGACGAAAATTAATTTCCGTCGGGAATTATATGGAAATCCCGACGGAAATTAATTTCCATAGGGAATTATATGAAAATCCCAACGGAAATTAAATTCCGTCGGTACTTCCCGACGAAAATTATTTTCAGTCGTGAATTAATTCAAAATTAAATATTTATTTTATTTTTTTAAATATTAATTCCCGATGGAAATTAAATTCCGTCGGGAATTACTGACGGAATTTAATTTCCGTCTAGATTTCTAATTTTTTTTTTAAACCGACGGAATATGGATTCCGCCGGTATATTCCGACGGAATAAAATTTTCGTCGGTAATCCTATCACTATTTTGAGATTTTCTTGTAGTGCTCTTCCGTGTTAATCTTGGGACGGACTGACGGAGACACTGGGGGCGAACGTTTCACCTTTTATTACCATATTGGTGGTGCTGCCGTAAAATCTCTCATTAAAATATACAATTTCTATTGTATGCTAGATATTCTAAGATATATTATTAGTTTGTCAAAGGAAATTGTGAATATTTCTTTCCCTATTCTATAGGTTACATAGGAAAACAAAAAGATATTTAGTGCAATTGTTTAAAAGGAAGGACATTTGATTGCTTTGAACTTGCTATATTATTATTCTTCATTGAATCACCCTCTTCTTAGTCTCAAAGTTTTCTTAATGGTTAATTAGGGTACGTACGTTAGGTAGTTTCATTCAAATAAAAGAATATTATTGTATTGACTATAGACTCTCAAAGTAACCTATTTACCCTTCCAAAAGAGAGAAGCAAATTGTTTAAGATCGTTTGACCTTATTCATTCGATGTCACTATGGAAAAAAAAATTGAGATTATCAACAATTTTTTTTTTCAAAATGAATTTGGATGGTAAATATTTAAAATTATCGATCAAAATAAATCTTGATCAATAATTATAATTATTTACTAACTTAATTTGGTTGATAATTTTAAATTTTTTATCGACTAAAATTATGTAAGTCATCGATGAATAAATTTTTATTGACCAAAGTTAAAGTTGGTCGGTAATTAATTTTTTCTATCCATCAAATTTAAAATTGATTGATAATATTAAATTTTTTAGTGGTTAAATTTTTTCTGCCAAAATTGTTTTGATTGATAATTTTAAATTTATTATTGGCTAAAATGTTATCGGGCAAAGTTGGATTTTGCTTGTTATTTATAATTTTTTTCGGCCAAATTTAGATTTGATCATTATTTTTTATTTTTTTATCTATCAAAGTTAGTTTTGATGGGTAAAGTAAAATATTTATTGGTCATAATTATTAATAATTAATTTTTTTATAAAAATATTTTTAAAATTTAGACATATGAGAGATTTTTATATTTAAAATTTTATCATAAAAATATATTTAATATTATGTTAGATTTTTTCTCTAATTTTTTTTTCTTTCATTCATCTCTTTCGTCATCGTTGTTGTTGCATACTCTCTCTGCTCCATAAGTTGTACGCATCCTTTTTTTTTAATTCATTATTATGTCAAGAAAGGATTAATTATTAACTTTTTTTTTACAAATAAATTTAACTGATAATTTATTAAAATTAAAATTAATCAATAAAAAAATTAAAAATAATGATTAAAGTGTATATTAAATGCATGGTAGTATAATAATTTATCACTGATTGTCAAATTTAATTAATATTATTTTTACAAATACTACCCAAATTTAATTTTATTTAGTTAATTAAAAATATTTATTAGTTACATATATTTATTCCTTGAATACTTGTCTAATGACATTTAGAGGAAATGATATCAACTAGCAAGTTTTATAAGATTTGTTTCTATTTGTATTCATGCCGAGATACCTCCAAGATGACTTCACAAAGCCATAAATTTTGTCTCCATTTTGGTACTAGCCAAAGGAAGGGACGACACACCATGAGAGAAGAACCCACAGCTTGATTCGGTGGTCAGCGGCAAGGTGCGGCCGGCAACACCTTCGGGACAGTAGCCCTCAAGCTGTTGTTTGGTGCTTAGGCAGCGACTGCCGATGGCAGCAGGTGGCACCGACAATGGCTGGGAGGGCTAGTGACAACAGGTTGATGTGCGTAGATTATATAGATTTTTAGACATTAAAAATCTATGCACATCTATTTATATTTCACATTATATGATTTACGTTATTGCACCCTATTTCATTATATTATTATGCTTTTACTCTTTTTGTTCGGAGATATGCTCTTTTCGTATTTTTATTGACATGACGCAATTTGGAGCAAAAATGGACGTTAAAGCAAGCTTTGAAGAATATTTAGTAAACATGACTATGCCTACTGGCACGACCGTGCCTCTTCAAGCCAACATGGTTATGCCCCCTGGCACAATCGTGTCTCATCAGAATCTCCAGCAGTAATTTCCAAATCAAATCATCACATGGGTCGTGCCAAAAGGCACGGCCATGCCATATCCAGAGCTACTCCAGAACAGAACATAAGGCAGGCCATGCCAAAATTCTGGGGATTTCCTTCACCATGGCCGTGCAAATTGGAACGACCGTGCCTGTTCTCAAGCACTTTCTTCACTATGTCTGTGCCAAATGGTACGGTCGTGCCTACTTTCCAGAAACATTCCACAACATAGCCATGCCTTTAAGCACGACCATGTGGGCGAGAGGCATGGTCGTGTTGGCCTATAAAAAGGGGTCTTAGATCCCCTTTTGGATAGGGGAGGTTTCCCCTTTTTGGGAACCTATGAGGTTCATTTCCGATCCATTTTTCGATGATCCGTCCATCTTCAGAGCAAGGAAATCATTCGAAGATAACGACAATGCTTAGATAAATATTCTTCCTTCTCTATCCTGCTTTGGAGATTGTGAGAATGTCTACTTTCTTATCATTGGTTTGTTCTTCCTATGCTATAGAGTAGATCTCCCTAATTTTAGGATGTAGGGAGTAATTATGATGTAATGTTGATGTATAAACTATGAATTTGCCAATTTCCTTATTCTATGAGGTGTTTATGAATTGTTCTATATGTATGGTGCCTTGTATGTGTTTGATTGAATGTGTGAATGAATTAAATGCATATGGATATAAAGGATTGACACCATGTAGAGGAGATTATTCTAGATTGTATGACCGGGAAACACTTAGTGACAGAGGATAGTCCTTTAATCGGTTTTTCTAGGGTCATCGCCTTGAATTGAGGTCAATTTTTCATATGAGATCACTTAATTAGAGTATGCACTAATTCAATCTTAGGAAGTGACTTATGTAATTTAGACTGTTTGACCGGAGAGCCCTTAGTGATAGAGGGTAGTTCTTTAACCGGACTTTTTACGTTATCTCTTCTACTTAGGAACATTGGATGTCAAATAGTGTAAACACTTCGGGGTGGATTTCGCGAGTTCACACTGGTAATCTAATTAGGATTCCTATAAGATTATAATCATGGAGGGTAAGGAGATAAACAATTTATGACATATTAACTAGCATCATGATGAAACCGAAATCCTAGAATTGCTTTCTCAACCAATCCTTCTCAACCAACTCTCTTTTCTCAACTAACTCTTCCCTCTCATTCAAGTGAACCTCCCTCTCTCTCTCTATCACACACACACTCTGTCAAGACTTAAGCTTTCACAAACAACATTCGATAGTCTAGATAATTCGTTTTGCGACTTCTCTAGTTCTTAAACCTCAATCTCTATGGATTCGATATTTTATTATTTGACAGCGTAACCGTGTACTTGTGATACACGACAATAAGTTTTTGGTGCCGTTACCGGGGACTACAACATTTAACATTACAAGAATAACAATTGAGTTATTTTAGACATTTTGTACATTTTCTTATTTTGTGAATAATTTTATTTTTGTAATTTATTTGCTTTCTTTAATTCTACATTTTCTTTTGCAAATAAATCTGTCCTTATACTTCACTCTAAAACACTGAAATTTGTTCTTTTTGTATGCGAAGAACTAATCTTGCAAAAGATCTTTTCCTTGTCGATCATGAGATTGACAGAATATTCAAAAAAGAAGAAATATGCAAAAATAGTTAGAAGAACAAATACAGTCCAATATGATAAACAAATCACTAAAAGATTATGCTACTCTCTTATCTGGCAAGAGATTGGATCTTATTGTACCTCCACCGATTTATGCTTTGAATTTTATTCTTAATCCAACATTTATTTTTAAGATCCAAGAAAATCAATTCGGAGGGTCTGATTTTGAAAATTCATATCAACATCTTGTGGAATTCTACAGATTTTGCAATATATTAAAATATGAAGACGTTCCAGAAGACACAATCTAGTTATTAGCATTTCCATTCAATCTCAGCAATGCAGCTAGAACTTGGTTAAATACCTTACCACCCAGAAGCATCACAACATGGGATGAATTAGAATAAAATTTTTTGAACAAATATTTCTCACCAAGGAAGAAAATCTACCTAAGGAATCAGATTTTGAACTTCAAGCAAAAAGATGAAGAGTCGTTATGTAAAACATGAGAAAGATTTCTAGATTTATTATATCGATGTCCACACCATGGTATGGAAGAGTGGTTGATTATTCATATATTTTATATTGGGATTTTTTTCTCCAACAAAGACTCAGTTAAATTCAGCTGCAGAAGGATCTATGATAAAAAAGAGTTTGAATGAGGCACATGATCTAAATAACCGGGTAGTGAAAAACCTTAATGAGTAGTCAGAAGAAATTTCTTTATCTTTCCCATTAGAATCCTCTAAATTACAAGTGTGGAAAGAAGAGTTAAGCATAAAAGAGGAGCTATTTCTAGTAATCTCATTTAGTCTTGGTGAAGACTTATGAGGAAGTAACATTCAGTCCCAACGCGAGATATTCAAGTACATAGATGATGAGTAGCCTACTTTGATCATATCAAACCTTGAAGAGTGTTATAATGAAGATGCATGGAGGAATAGTGATGAATTTGAAGAAGTGCCTTTTCAATCTTTAAAAGGTCATAAAGAGGCAAGTTTGACTTATGGAAAGTCATATACTCTAGATAATAGGGATGTAGATAATGAGCAAATGATGTCGCTTGAACAAACCCTTCCAGAACTGGAAAGTACACCACCTCAAGTAGAACTTAAATCTCTTCTTTCAAATCTGAGATATGAATTTCTTGGACCTAATTCTACATATTTAGTGATTATCAATGCAAGTTTAGATGAATATGAAACCAAAAAGTTGCTCAAAGAAAGCTTGCATAGGAAGGTGATTGGATATACAATTGATGATATAAAATGTCTTAGTCCTTTTCTATGTATGTATAGAATCCTACTTGAAGATAATCATAAATGCTCAATCAAACATCATAGAAGGTTAAATCCTAACATGAAGGAGATGGTTAAGAAAGAAGTATTGAAACTACTTGATGTAGGAATTATCTATCCCATTTTGAATAGTGAATGGGTAAGCCTGTGCATGTGGTCCCAAAGAAAGGAGGAATGATTGTAATTGAAAATGAAGATAATGAATTAATTCCTACTCGAAAAGTCACTGGATGACATATGTGCATTGACTATAGAAAATTAAACAAAGAGACAAGGAATGATCATTTTTCTTTTCCCTTCATTGACCAAATGCTTGAAAGGCTTGCTAAACGCACATACTTTTGCTATCTAGATAGGTATTAAGGATTCTTTCAAATCCCTATACATCCTCAAGATCAAGAAAAGACTACCTTTACATGCCCATATGAAACTTTTGCATATAGAAGAATGCCTTTCAGTCTTTGCAATGCTCCTGCTACTTTCCAATGTTGCATGATGTCTATCTTTTCTGATTTGATTGAGGACATAATGGAAGTTTTCATGGATGAATTTTTCGTGTATGGAACTAATTTCGACACATGTTTGCCTGATCTTTCTAAAGTTTTGCGGAGATGTAAGGAAGTTAATTTGGTTCTTAATTAGAAAAAATGTCATTTCATGGTTCAAGAGGGAATTGTTCTTGGACATAATATTTCTGCACAAGGGATTGAAGTTGATAAAGCAAAGGTACAAGTAATTGAGAAATTACCTCCACCAATAAATGTGAAAGGAATTAGGAGTTTTCTTGGTCACGTCGGATTTTACCAATGCTTCATAAAAGACTTTTCCAAGATCTCTAAACCATTGACCAATTTATTGCTGAAGGACGCTGAATTTTGCTTCGATAAAGAGTGTTTAGATGCCTTTGATATGATTAAAAGAGTTTTGGTCACTGCTCTTATAATGCAAGCACCGGATTGGGAGCTCCCGTTCAAAATTATATGTGATGCAAGTGACGATGCTGTAGGAGCAGTGTTGGGGCAAAGGAAAGACAAGAAAGTATATGTCATACACTATGCAAGTAAAACTCTAGATGATGTCCAAATCAACTATGCAATTACAGAAAAGGAGTTGTTAGCAGTTATCTTTGCATTTGATAAGTTTAGATCATATTTGGTAGAATTAAAAGTGATAGTCTATACAGATCACGCAACCATTCGATACTTACTCAGTAAGAAAGATGCCAAACCTAGATTTATCAGATGGATATTACTGCTTCAAGAATTTGATCTTGAAATTAGAGACAAGAAAGGAGCAGAAAATATTATAGCAGATCGTCTATCCAGAATATGTCAAGATGTACAAGAAAAAATAGATGACCATTTGCTTATTAATGATTCCTTTCCACTTGAATATTTTTTATCTATCACTAACACGAAAGACCCGTGGTATGCAGATTTTGCGAACTATCTTGCTTGTAGAATTCTCCCACCAAACCTCACATATCAGTAGAATTTTTTTTTACAAATATGAAGTACTACATATGGGATGAGCCTTTTCTTTTCAAGAAATGCGGAGATACAATATATTGAAGATGTTTACTTGAGGATGAAACTAAGCAAATCATGCACGATTGTTACTCGTCACCTTACGGGGGACATTATGGAAGCGTAAAGACAGCAACTAAAGTTTTGCAAACTGATTTCTTTTGGCCAAATTTATTTAAAGATGCACGGGATTATAGACTATCTTGTGATTACTGTCAAAAAATAGAAAATATTTCAAAACGACATGAGATACCCTTAAACGTTATCCTTGAAATTGAGCTTTTCGATATTTGGAGGGTTGATTTCATGGGGTCATTTCCATCATCATGTGGAAATAATTACATCTTAGTGGATTATGTTTCTAAATGGGTAGAAGTTATAGCTTCTCCTACTTGTGATGCTAAGACTGTCATCAAGATGTTCCAAAATATAATATTTCTCAGGTTTGGAGTTCCTAAAGCAGTTATCAGTGATAGAGATTCTCACTTCATTGAAAGACAATTCAAGAACCTACTAAAAAAATACGACGTTAGCCATAAGATCGCAACCCCATATCATCCGCAAACAAGTGAACAAGTAGAGATATCAAATAGAGAGATCAAAAGTATTTTGGAAAAGACGGTGTCTATAACTAGAAATGATTGGTCTTTGAAGTTGAATGACGCTTTATGGGCCTACTGTATTGCTTATAAAACTCCTATTGGGATGACACCATTTCGTTTTGTCACGCCCTGGGAGTATATTTGTACGTCAAAAAATGGACAGCATCTCCCCTATATGGTTAACAATATCCTGAATACATAGTCACAAACAAATACATAATAAACATACCCCACTCGGGTATTCACAAACACGTAGTGTAATAGATAAAAATACCCTACACGGGTATGCACAACCACATAGTGTAATAAAATAAAAATCCAAATAGCATAAAACAATAAGAATGGTCTACTCGACTAGAAAACCAAAACCATACATTTGCGAGCCGACCTGACTTATGACACCATCAATACATGACCAGAGACAAATCCAAAATCTAGATACAAATTACTTAATACATTACATGAGTAATAATCAAATGCGGAAAACTAAAATAAACCGAATGCATCGGAAATAACTCATAGGCTCGATGTGAGAGGGACGGTGCGGGCAAATATCCTCCAAGTGACCCAATCAACAACCTGCTAACAAGGAAACAACAATAGAAAGCAGGGGTGGTGAGTACAAAGAAAATACTCAACGGGTAAGACAGATAGTGCATGAACAATACAAATATAGTAGCTCAAGGATGTATAGGAATTTAAAGATATACAGTCTCACAGAAAGAGTATACTCACCATCGTATGATAATACCCGTATGCCACTACTATATATGCACCCTACTCAACTATAAATAGTATCAAGAGTAGTGCCAACAATACAGAATATGAGTACAACATCTCACATGCTTGTACCCTTAATACTCAAAATAGGTATAACATCTCCTATGCATGTACCATCAATAACCAATATAAATACAACATCTCATTTGCGTATATCGATACAAGTAACAAGTATTTGAGGTCTCGTATGTGGGAGCAACGCTCCACCATAGGATATATAAACGACCAAGGAACCCATCTTGTCAGCCGTGGATTGCGGGACATACACTCTACCACGATACTCGTGGGCAGTCCGTAAATGTCAGGGTCCCTATTTGCGGGAGAACACTCTACCACAAATGACCTTGTGGGCAGACAGGAGGTAGCTATCTAGCTATGGCTGCGGGAGCAACTCTCTACCACGTATGACCTCGTGGGCAGCCAGAGTGTAACAACCTAGATAGTAGCATCTACGATTCACTCAACCAACTAAATGAGAGATATGGCCGATAGCATACAATGCAACATCAAAATGTTGTGACTCACTCAACCAACTCAATGGGAGACATAGCCGATAGCATACATGCATCTCCATGATGCCACGACTAGCTTACACTCGAAGGGAGCCCTGATCGCTAGCATACATGCTTCATCGATGCTACGACTCACTCAACCAACCTAATGGGAGACATAATCGATAGCATACATGTAACACCGTGGTGGTAGATAGACAAATAAATCTACCGTCACATATGTCTAACTACACAAATATACTTAGCTACATCCATGAAGATATACTAATCATACTACACGCCACACGCATGTATATAACTACAAATCAGATATGATAATTTCTATATGCAATATCTACCTTAGTACACGTCATATATGTATCCACATCAATAACTACATGGTATAAATGAAACATAAGCTATCACGTATGTATAAATGCACGCCAAACACATGTCTATCACTACATGATCATAACATGATTCTAAGGTACACATTACACATATATATACAATCATATGACCCGAATAACTGAATCTATCATGTTAACATAAACACCCGTCACACGCATGTCAAATAACTACATGAATACCCAATCATACACATGTTTCTAATGTGCACACCATATACGTGTACACACTACAAAATAGAAAAATAAACGAGATTGCATGAATATAAACAGATAAACTCCATGTACAAGCTACAAGTATCAAACTCCAGAAATATGTGAATAGAATCAAGGTAAATACAACTCCTATTCAAAGTAACAAATCATGCACCAGGGTAAATAAGCTATCAGAGACAAGGTTAGAAGTACTCACCTTCAATTAGGTAGTGATGAATAATCCTCAAGTCCAAGTACTCATCCCGAATCAGTATCCTACGTCATAGAAACTCAAATTAAATCAAGTTCTACTATTAATCCAGTAACTAAACAAAAACCTAAACCATTTAGGGAAACCCTAATTGGTTTAACCTAATCATATTACAGGGTTTATGTCCAAAAGTTCTTTCAACCCCATAACCTTTAACATTGGTCATACTTGAAACCCTTTAACATTAAACCTACAATTTAAGCATAATCCTTACATTGATTTAATCCTTCAATAAAACACCCATACACGATCAACACAACAAAACACCATCATACAAGACGAACCATAATATCAATTCCGTTTAGAAACCATTACCTGAATTTCCAACTCGTTCCATAATTAAGTAAGCATTTATTCCATTTGACACAAACTTCACATAAGGCAAACCCTTCCATCACTATCCCTTCACATTGGCATTATTCTTAATTCAAAGATAAAATTATACAAGAACCACACATCTTCTTCAATCTGAATCCATAGCTCGAATCGAACACAACATAACTAATAGGAACCAAACATCCAACAAACTAATCATTTTAAACCTGTAATTAGCATGGCACAATCTAGGGGGTCTTGGCAGTACCCAATTCTTGATTTCAAAACATAACAAATACCATACCATACCAAAGATGACCCAATTAGTATCTCCAACTCCAATTATCCAACACAATATCCTCTATCACAAGTAAAACTCCTCTACACAAACAAAATGCACAAACCTAGGTATATTACCTATTGGTGGTGGTCAATGATGAACTGGAAGCTGCTATCTCCTTCAGGAAAAACCGGGGCATGTAGTTGTAGCTGTGCGGGCCGGCCAGAACAGCCCTAGCCGGAGCTACAGTAACTGATAAATCTATAACAAAAAGGATAATACACAAATGCTCCTCTAAATCAACTACCATAACAACTCAATACAACCAAAAACTAAATCTATCATCCTTACATCTACTGGTGGAAGCCGCGAGAGGTAGAGCCGGCTGTCGGCGATGACTGGCAATGATAACACAGTATTCCTAGCTGGAGTTTAGAGAAAAACAACAGTGGATTGCCCAATTTGACCATCGACAGTGACCCAATTGCAAGGCTCAACTTGTGCTGATCGAAATAGTAGCTCTAGCACCCCTGTTCGCCGGCGACGCTGGGATAGCTGGCGACAATGAAGACCGACAACTGTTGAATTATTATGGTGTCAGAAAATAAGAAGGAGGGGTTGGCAGCTGATCCCTAAAGCAGACCAAACACGGTTGAGCTTACCGGCGACGATCTCCAAATAGGCGAAGAGGAATTGGGGAACTGCTTTTTCGATCGCGGTGGCTGTGGGTTGTTGTAGTGGTAGCGGGATGGCCGACGATGGGAGATTGATGACATCAGGGACAATTTGAGCTTGGCACCATTGACCGAGGCTGACCGACACCGTTGTTGTCATGGTGTGCGGATGAGGTGTTGCTAGTGGGATCTTCACAGCGGCGAGAAGGTCGCGATAGTAATCAAAGAAGAGAGGGAGAGGAACTGGAGCTCTCTGATCGCGAGTTGGCCCGAGATTTGGCCGCCGATGATGATCGATCGAGGAGGAGTAAAGCCGGTGGTGTAGGGGCAGTTGTGATAGGGCAACAACGCCGGCGCTGGATCGAGAGAGGGGAAGAAGGATTGGGAGTAGGGCTCGGTAATGAAATAATGAAATGGAAAATAAAGCTTTAAACCTAAGTTTATATTTATAACATTAGATTAATTAAATACATTAGATTAATTAAATTCAACTTTAGGTTAATTAATTCCAACCTTAGGTTTAATGAATTTAATCAACTCCCAACTTAATTGATATTCCAAATAGGTCTTCCAAAAGCTATTATTTATATCCCCGTGAACTCCTAAAATTAGCTTCGATTAAATCAATAATTTTTTTCCAAAATTTCCTTTAAACTTATTCCTCAGTCAACGCACATTATTTTTATTATTTTTAATTGTTGTATTTAACATTCTCCCCCACTAATAAAAATTTGATGCTCAAATTTACTACTCAGATGCGGTAACCTCAATAGCATAGTCAATCGACTTATGCACCGAAAGAACCACATGCACCTTAAATAACCTGGTGGGGGTATCGAGCTTGGACTTCATCCTCAAGCTCTCAAGTTATATCCTCTCCTCATCAGCATAATGTTGTCATCCAACCCTTGATCAGTGGAATGGTTTATGTTTCACAATAAACCTTTCTTTGCTACCCAAAATACGTACAGAAACCTCCATTTAAGTAAGATCAAACTAAAATGGAATCGACACATCCCTCAAAATGTGTGTAAGGTCTAGCACAACCTTCCTCAGCACGTATACATAAAACATATTATGTACCCCTCACAAGGGTCGATAGTATTGCCAACAGATAGGCTACTCCACCTATCCTCTCTAGTATCTAAAATGGTCTGATATAACGAAGAGCTATCTTGCCCTTCAACCCAAAACTTTTATCCCTTTAATAGGTGAGACACGTAGAAGTATATGGTCGCTACCATAAAATCCATGGGTCTCCATCTCCGATCTATATAATTCTTTTGTCAATCCCAGGCTTCCGATATTTCTCATCGAAATAATACATACTAACTCTGCGTCATGCTGAATACTTTGTGATCCCAGAATCTATGGTTTACCAACTTCTTTTCATAGAATAGGAGTTCGATCTACTATTTCAAACCAAAGCCTCTAACGTAATCATCTGAATAGCTGACTGCTATCCGTAAAGGTATTCAAACTCCACCTAATGCAAATGATCCTCTCAGCTACCTCCGAAATCTATCACGCATGCTCACAACATATCTCCCAAGTGTCTGTGTAACGCGCTCTAACTGTCCATCTGTTTGCGGTGAGAAGCTATACCGAAATAAAGCTCCATACCCAAAGCCTGATAAGATTCTACCAAAATGTAAAGTAAAACACAGATCTCTATCTGATGTAATACTCTGAGGTATATCATGAAATATGATAATCTCTCCACCGTATGAC
>JBBUKS010000021.1:3261387-3271845 GCA_038050645.1 Hedychium gardnerianum
GTTTTGATGTTGTCAAAGGTTCAAAGTTAAGTCTTATTGTTATCTGATGAACTAATCTAGTGTGCAGGATCTCAACTATAAAAGTCCTAGTAGGTCTAGAGGACCCGATACTAGGCAAGGGAAGTCTCAACAGATCATGAAACCAGTAGGAAATCCAGATGGGGTCAAGAGGACCTAACATCTGGCAGGAGGATTTGATAGGTCTGGAGGACCTGATATCGAGTCAAGTGGAAGACATGGAAGGTCGATCCAATGCTAAGCAAATTCCAAACAGGTCTGGAGGACTTGATGTTTGGCAGGTGAGTTGAGATAGGAAAACTGGAGTTAGTGCAGTGAGGTTGTGTCCCAGTGGGACAAATCTTAGGCGTTGATCCAACTGAAGAAACCAACGGAGGTTTCTAAGTTGGGATCAAGAGAAGCACAACTGTCTTACTCATGCATTAATTTATTTGACTAACTTTGTTTTGCAGAATTCCTATTATATAGTTTATGCTAACTTTGTTTTGTAGGTAAACAAAGTTCTGAGATTATTTGTTTCGATCGACCGAACATGGTTATCAGTCGACCGAACAAGTCAATATGGCGCAACATTGAAGAGTTTGCAAAGTTAAAAATTTAGTGGGATCAGTCGACTGATACAAGGTATTAGTCGACTGATCTAAGACACCGTGGCAAAGGATTAGATCAAAGTTCAGCGCAAATGGAAACTAATGGATCAGTCGAAGGATAAAGATTATAAGTTGACCGATAAAAATGGTAACAATCAGAGATCAGATCGAATCTATGTGCAAATGGTAAAAGCAGGGATCAGTCGACTAATCAGATGCATTAGTCGACCAATAAAGAGTGATTTTCGGGATCAAATGGATCGGATTAGAGCAACAAAGGAAGGGCGGAGGTTCAGTCGACGGATAGGAGGATCAGTCGACCGAAAGGATCAGTCAACTGATTGGATTTTTAGTCGATGGAACGCAACCTATAAAAGAAGCCCTCAGGGTTCGAGCCAAAGATCACCTAACTCTATGCTCCATTCTGTTCTACCATCTACTACTGTTTGTGCAAGTTACTACAATACAGGGAGGCTTCCGACAAGATACATTTCACTTTATATTCCTCTTGTCGATATTATTTATTATACTTGCATAATCTTTATTTGTATTCATCACTGTACGAATTTTCTTCTTCAGAAGAACTATAATAGTGGATAACCCATCGATACGATCTGAAGGATCGTGGGTTCTTAGAGTAGGAGTCGCCTAGGCTCCGAACTAAGTAAAAGGAATTGCGTACTCTCTTTTTTATTTATTTTCCACTGCTACTTTGATTGAAAAGAAAAGATTTTCGAACGAACGAGATTCACCCCCCCCCCCTCTTGTATTCCATGATCAAACAATTGATATCAGAGAAAGTTTGATCTAACAAGACTTAACAATCTTTCTAAGAATTTCTGTTTTATGTTTTCTTTAAATAATTTTTGAGCAAATTTTTTCTTATGCCTTTTTTTTCATTTATTCATTTCTCTATGATTTCTTTTTCCACACTACTAATCCCAAGACAAAGTCTTGGATACTCTGTTTTAATATTTTCTTGCAAGAAATATGTCTCAACAAGAAGGTTTTAGTATCGTTCGACCTCCTCTCTTCAACGATGATGATTTCCTATATTGGATAAGGAGGATGGAAGTCTTCCTCAAAACGGACATCGACCAATGGTTTGCAATCCGGCATGGCAACACAACTCCAGTCAACGAGACTAGAGAAACTCTCAACCCAGAAAAATGTACAACTAAACTGAAGAAGAAAGCACAAATTGACTCAAGGGCACTAAACACACTCCAATGCGGTCTAACCATGGAGAACTCAATCGAATCGTTCCATATGACAACTCCAAAAAATTGTGGGACCGACTAGTCAAATTGCATGAAAGAACCGACGATTCAAAGGTAACAAAATGAGATCTTCTTTTGAATCAATTATTTAATGTTAAAATGCTGCATGGAGAAACCATGACTCAACTACACATGAGAATAAAGGACATAATCAACGGACTCCATCTCATCAGCCACAAACTAAAAAATTGAGATATAATAAGGTATACCCTAAACTCCTTCCCTCGAAATGCACTATGAGCATCTATGGTAGATGCCTATAAAGTTTCAAAGGATCTTTCCTTAATTAAATTAGATAAATAATTTTGTGAGTTAGAATTACATGAGCAGACTAACTCTAGTCAAATCGAGAATGCTATAGCTTTGTACGCAAGTTAAAATAAAAGCAAGGAGGTCAAGTCCAAGTCAAGATTGAAATAAGAATCTAAGAGTGAGTCAGATTCAAATTCAAATAATGAAGAGTAAATGGTAAACATCGTAAGAAGAATGTTTGTCAAAAAAAAGTTCGCCAGAAGAAACCAAAAGAAAACACAAGATGCCCCAACTACACCAAGATCAGAAGTTACTTGCTATGGGTGCAACAAGAAGGGCCACTACAAACATAAGTGCCCTAAGGAGGGGAAGTCCAAGCTTTTAAGATAAAGAAAAGCACTTAAGACCACTTGGGATGATTCAGATGCGGAGGAACCAAAGCAGTCGAACCTCCTAGCATTCATGGCAAGAAATGAGAAGTTCATGTCCAAGTCTGAATTCGAGTCCGACTCCGAGTATGACTCCGAGTCCAAGAGAAGCCACATGTTCATACCCGTTTCAGAAGGACTAGATGAGGTAAATTGTCTAACCAAATCTCAAAAGCTTAAAGTAATTAAATGGTTGTTTAAAAAATTGACTAAATCTGAGGATTGGATTAACTTACTACTTAAGAAAAATAACAACCTTAAGAAGCAAGTTAACTTGAACCCCTCAACTGACCAAGTTCAAATTGGAACTCCAACTCAAGTTGCAAAACTTGAGGAAGAAATTTCCAACCTGAAAGATCAAGTGGAGGGAGTTAAGAAGATGTTGTAAAAGTTTGACTTGGCCTCCAAGTGTCTAAATTTGATGCTTGGATCTCAATGAGCTGTGTACAACAAATCTGGACTCGGATACAAAGCCAACATGACAAAGAAGTTGTACTTGTCTTTGATTTGTCAAAATTTTAGAAACCAAGTCCAAGCATGGGTTCCAAAAGCATGTTTACTTAGTCAAAATGGACCAAATCAATACTAGGTTCCCAAATATCAAATTGTTAGTATTAGCCCTAAGAGTCAATTATGAGATGATTAGGTTTATTCGGGTTAATGGATATGAATTTACTTATTGGGTTAATGGTTAATTCAATATGCTAAATTCAACCCATTAAAGATGATTAATGGAGATTAATTATGCATTGAAGAAAGAAGATCATTGAGTTATACTCAAATGGATCCAACTATTGGATTGAGTCCAATACGAATTAGACTCATGGAGTCAATTTAGATTGATGAGGATCAATGAGTTAGACTCCCTGGGGGAACTGAACCAACTGAGGATTAATGCTCATTAATAGAGATTAATGGAGCATTGATGCAAAGAAGACCAAGAGACAAAAACCTTTGGTATTCATTGGATGAATATAAAAAGTTTCAAAATGAGATTTTCATTATGATTTTCGAATTTGACTCTTACTCTCTTCTTCTTCTTCTCTACTTGGCCAAAACAATCTTTGAGGGGGTTTGCTAATACAACCAAAGGTTGTGTTTCTCAAAAGGCTTCATTTGTACGATGAACGAAGAACGTGTTCGTGTGGATACCGAAGAGGTGCGACCATTTTGATCGTGCTGAGATTCGTCAATGCAAGAGTTACTGCAGGGAGAACATTGTTCATGCAACAAAGGTATAATTTCTAAACATCGTAGTATATCGTATTTGCTTAGATCTTTGAAGGGATCAAAGTTTTTCTATTGTGCATTTGTATAATTTTGCATATAGATCCCTACACAAATACACTACATAGATAGACCATATCGAGGTTATGATTAAGGGGGAGAGAGTAGAAAAATTATTAATCCTAGTTAAATTAATTTCTTTAAATTTCTTTATGCATGTTTAGGTTTATTTCCATGCTTAATTTAGAACAGTTAGTTATAAAAAGGTTTAATCGACCTTGACAACATAGCATCGGAATGGATTGGGATGATAGTAGGCTAAGGAAACTTTGTCGAAGGAATGTCTAGGTTGAATCATATGTGTTCTACCTGGTGCACTAGACCTAGTGAATCTAGCTGAAGCTACCCCAGCAAACATGAGCTAGTTAGACCAAAAATCCAATATTAAGTTTTTTGGGTTGGTTATTTTTGGGAAGCTTTGTCTTAGGTACGTGTTTACTTTAATGATATCCATGTGACTCACCACAGCCTCAAAGCTTATCCTATAAACTCTTTCTTGATGAACCCAAAGCTGAGTTTGAATCTAACAAGGATTAAACAACCTTTTTAAATTCAAATCAATTAATCAAACCATTAATTAATAAATAAACCACTAACTTTTAAATTAAACCTAAATTAATCAATACTTAAATCTAAATTAATCAATTATTTAAATTAAACCTAAATTAATTTAAAATTAATAAATTAAGTATCAAACCAATTAATTCAAAATTAATAAATTACTTTAATTCAAAAATTTTAATTAAATCAATTTCATTTAACTCTAATTAATTCGAAAATAATTAATTGCTAATTTTAACCCAATCAATTTTAAATTTAGTTTCTAATAAACTTTAAAGTTATTTTTTAATTAATCTCAATATAATTCTTAATTAAATTGTAAATTATAATCTAATTAATTTAACTTAATTTGAAATCATTTCAATTTTAACTAAATCAAATTTAACTTAATTTAAAATTAATTCTAATTAATTTAATCCTAATTAAACAACTCTAATAAATTCAAAAATAATAATTAATAAATTAAACAAATCAAATTAATTAAATCCAAATTTTTTAATTAATTTAATTAATCAAAAAAATTTAATCAAATCAAACTTTATTAACTCAATCAATTTCACTTTTAATCGAAATTAAAAACTTAATTAATTAAAAATTAATATAACTTAAAATTATTCAAAATTAAATTAATCTAAACTTAATTAATTAATTTTAACATAAAAATGAATTAATTTTAACTTAATTCTAAATTAATTTTAACTTAATTAATCTTAAACTTATCAATTAACTTTCACCTAATTAAGTTAAGTTTCAATTAAACTTTAACTTAATTTTAAATTTTAATTTGAAACCAACTTTGAACTTAATCTTAACAAATTAAGTAAACAAAAATTAATTAACATTTTAATTCAAAATTAATTGATGAATTCGATCAAAAATCGAACTGAGAACTTTAATAACTGAAATTTTAGAAAATCTTCAAATCATCTCACACAATCATAAGGGTACCATGTTTGAAAATCTAGAATGGGTGAGATGCTAAGTTAATTAATTGAAAATATTTGAAAAGATTTTGAAAACTTATAAATTTATTTTATTAAAATTAGTTTCAAAATATTGATTGATTGAATGTAATTATATACATATACCCTTGAAAAATATTGACCAACACCTAAGTTTATAGATCCTTAGGTCAATCATGATCTCCTAATCCTCTAGATACATAGGAATGTGGTCCTTGTGGTTAGCAAGAATTTCCTAAGCAGTGTTATGGTAAGGGGAAGATCTAATTGAAAGATATATCTTTCAAAGGAGAGTTTTTAAAATAAAATATTTTTTTTTGAAAAGATAGATTATCCTGAAAAATATATTCATTTTCAAAATATTTTGAAAAATAAGAAAAATATTTTTTAGCATCTTCAAATTAACCTTAAATATGTTTTAAGAACATTTTGAAAATTTAGGGTGAGCAACCCTTATCTCTTTGGTTTGCAAATTTTTTCAAATCTTTTCAAAAAATCTTCAAAATTGATTTTGTGTTAAATTATTTTTGAAAATTTCAGATTTGTTTTAAAAAACATAAGCTTTTCAAAATTTTCAAACATGCTTTATAAGTTATCTTCAAAAACTATTTTTTCAAGAGACTTGAAATAAATTTTGAAAATTTAAGTTATCTCCGAAATCTTTAAGTGATCTTTTAAAACAAGAATGCTTAAACAATTTCAAACAATATGTTTTAAAATTCTCTAAGTTAATCTTCAAGACTTGAGACAAATTTTGAAAAGTTTTATAGATATCTTTTGAAAAATGCTTAGACAATATCAAATGAAGTTTCATAATTTGAGTGTGTACCCCATTTTTTGATGTGTGTCAAGGGGGAGAGATATTGAGTTTAGGTAGAAAGTTTAAATTGAAGGGGAGCTCTTTTTACACTTACTCTGAATTATTTAAACTTAACTTTGAACCAAAATTTCCAAACATAAAAAAGGGAGAGATTGTTGGTGCAGGGAGTACCAGAATTAAACCTATGTTTTGATGTTGTCAACGGTTCAAAGTTAAGTCTTAATGTTATCTGATGAACTAATCAAGTGTGTAAGATCTTAACTTTGAAAGCCCTAGTAGGTCTGGAGGACCCGATACTAGGCAAGGGAAGTCTCGATAGATCGTGGAACCAGGGAGGAAGTCCAGATGGGTCAAGAGGACCTGACATTTGGCAGGAGGATTCGATAGGTCTGGACGACCTGATATTGAATCAAGTGGAAGACCTGGAAGGCCGATCTGATGCTGAGTAAAGTCCAAATAGGTCTGGAGGACTCGATGTTTGACAGGTGAGTTGAGGTAAACACTTGGAGTTAGTGCAGTGAGGTCGTGTCCCAGTAGGGACAAACCTTAGGAGCTGATACGACTAAAGAAACCTACGGAGGTTTCTAATTTGAGATCAAGACAGTCCGAACTGTCATATTCATACATACTTATATTTGGTCAAACCTTTGTTTTGCAGGGCTGCTACTATTAATATATTTTCTGTGCTAACTTTGTTTTGCAGATAAAATAAAGTTCGGATTTAATTTAGGTTTGGTCAATTGAACGGGCTATTCAGTTGACCGATCCGACCAGATTAGCATAGTATCGAATAAAGGTTGCAAACTTAGAAAAACTTGGGATCAGTTGACTGATATAGGGGATCAGTCGACCGATCAAATATGATAATAATCAGAGATCAGATCAGATCAACGCAGAAATGGTAAACGCAGGGATCAGTCGACTGATCAACTAGAACAGTCAACTGATAAGCCGTGATTTTCGGGATCGAGTAGATCAGATCAGAGCAAAGAAGGAAGGCCGCGGGGTTTAATCGACGGATTGGAGCACCAATCCACCGAAAGGATCAGTCGACTAATCAATTTTTTAGTCGACGAAACATAGCCTATATAAGAAGCCCTCGGGGTCCGAGCCGATCATTACTTTATTTTGTGCCTCATCTTGCTACTGCTACTCTTGCTGATCGTGCGCATCTTGATCCTTCAATGTTGGAAAGCTTACCGACAAGCATGCTCCATCTAAGATCCTTATTGTCAGTATACTACTTTGTTTATTACTTCTTACATTAAGGAGATAGCAGTGTGTTGCTATTCTCTTCATTTTTCTGTACGAGTTTGCTTCTTCTCTGAAAGCTTTCGGAGAGAAGAGCTTTTAGTGGATTAACCCAACGATATGATCCGAAGGGTCGTGGGTTCTTGGAGTAGGAGTTGGCTGGGCTCTAAACCAAGTAAAATCAAATGAGTAATTTTTTTCCCTATTATCTGCTGCTAACATTCTAATTCGGTTTTACGATTACGATAAAAAGAAAAGATTTTCAGACGAGATTCACCCCCCTCTCTCTCGTCTTTCACGATCCAACACAATCCTTTTTTGTTTTTGTTGTGCGAGATTTTGTTATGACCCATCAAGAAGGCTATAGTACAACACGACCGCCTCTTTTCTCTGGCGAGGACTTCAGCTACTGGAAGGGTCGGATGGAGTACCATCTCAAGACCCAAGTGGAGATGTGGATCATAATCCAAACCAGATTCACTCTCCTCACCAAAGATGGAGAACCCCTCACATGTGACAAATGGGATGAACAAACCAAGAGGAAGATTGAGGCCAACACTAAAGTAACTCAAACCCTCCAATGCGGCCTAACCAAAGAAGAGTTGAATCGAGTCGGACCATTCACAAGCACTAAAGATCTATGGGATAAACTCATAAAGCTACACGAAGGGACCTTTGACTCAAAAGTAAGTAAATGTGATTTAATATTAAATAAACTATATAATGTTAAAATGCAGGAAGGCGAGTCATTAAGTCAACTATACGCCCGGATCCAAGATCTGCTCAACGGACTCAACTCAATCGGACAACAAATGGAGAACCAAGATATAATAAGGTATGCAATTAATGCCTTTCCTCGGAACACATTGTGGGCATCTATGGTTGATGCCTACAAGCTTTCCAAGGATCTTTCAATTATTAGATTAGATGAATTATTTTCCAAATTTGAGTTACATGAAAGACTAATACATGCCCGATCGAGAAAGGGATTGCTTTACTTGTAGGTAAATTCAAGACGAAGGAGTCGAAGCCCAAATTTTGACCAGAATCTGAAGACGAATCCAACTCAGAAGATGACGAGAACATCACCTCCGAACTTGTTAAACTAGTTTGAAAAATACTTAAGAAGAAAAAGATGATCCAATCAAAGAGCAAGCAAACCAGTCCAAACCGAACCACGAAGCCCAAGTCAGAAGTAACATACTACGGGTGTAATAAAAAAGGACACTATAAGCTGGAGTGTCCGAATATAAAGCAAGGAAGAAGGAAGGTTCTGAAAGCGACATGGTTCGAGTCTTTAGAAGAGTCGGATGTAGAAGAAGATACTCCAACGAATTTTCTAGCATTATTGATTCAAGCACAAGTAGCCGAGACCGAATCTGAGCTTGAATCTGGATCCGAATCTGAAGCCGAGTTTGAGTCAAGCCATGGATCCATATCCAGTTCAAAAGGTTCCAACACCATTGTAAGTCTTGCTTTAGTTGAAAAACTATATAGTTTGATTTCTTACTTAACTAGAAAATTGGTTAAATCTAATGTTCGGGTTAGGAAGCTCATTAAAGAAATTGAATCCCTTAAGGAGGAGACTAACCCAAGTTCCCCAACTGACCATGTTCAAAAGGGAACCTCAACTCAAGTCCAACAGCTTGAGGAAGAGAATTCTTTATTGAACAGTTATATTAAGGAACTAAAAGGCTCGTTGGAACGGTTCACATCGGGATCCAAGTGTCTTGACATTATACTTGGAACTCAACAAGTCATATACAACAAGTATGGACTTGGATTCAAAGCCAAAACTCAATACAAGTCATACATGTCTTTAATGAATCAATCTACTAGAAACCAAGTCCAAGCATGGGTCCCTAAAGCAAGCTTGATTAATCAAGTTGTACCAAATCACTATTGGATACCCAAAGGTTAAATCCATTACCTAGATAGACCTTATCGAGGTTATGACCCAAGGGGAGCCAATAGAAAAACTATCTTTTCTTGATATGCATGTTTGTTTAATTTACTATTTTATCTACCATGCTTAGTTTATTTTTATTCTTAATTTAGAACAGCTAAAAAGATTGGTTGAATTTGATAACCTAGCATCGTAAAGGGTTGGGATAATAGTAAGCTAAGGAAACTCTATTGAGAGCATGTCTAGGTTTAATCATATGTGTTCTAGCTGGTGCAATCAACTTAGTAGATCTAGCTGAAGCTACCCTAGATAGACATGAGCTAGTTAAACCAAAACTTAGTCCTAAGTTCTGTGGATTGATTATTTTGGTAAGACTTTGTCTTAGGCACATGGTTATTTTAATGATACTCTTGTGATTCACCACAGTAATGGAAGCTTATGCTAAAATCACCAACTTGTGATACCCAAAGTTAAGTTTGAATCTAACACAAAATTAAACAACTCTTTCTGAAATAAACAAAATTATTAATTATCTCATCAAAACTATAAGGTTGCCTTGCTTGAAAATCTCATAAGGGGTGAGAAGTTAAACTAATTAATTAATCTATTTTATATTATTAATTAATCTAATTAACCTAAATTAATTAACATAATTAATCTAATTAATTAACCCTAATTAATTAATCTAACTTATTCAATATTAACATTTACTCAGATAATTAATTAATATATCTAAGTAACCCAAATTAATTATTCTAATTAATTCAAACAAAATTAAATTAACTCAACCTAATAAAATTAATTCAACTTGATTAATTAATCTAATTAATTAAATTAATTAATCTAACTTATTCAATATTAACATCTACTCATATAATTAATTAATATATCTAAGTAACCCAAATTAATTCAAACAAAACTAAATTAACTCAACCTAATCAAATTAATTCAACTTGATTAATTAATCTAAGTAATCTAAGTAATTTAACCTAATTAGTTAATACCTATTTAACTCGAAATTCACTTAATTAATCAAATTAAGTTAAACCTAAAATAACTAATTAACATAAATGATTAACCGAAACTTAAATAAGTTAAACTTA
>JBBUKS010000021.1:3271945-3285973 GCA_038050645.1 Hedychium gardnerianum
TGAACATTTGAATGTAGTCCCTGAGCGCCTCCTTAGGTCCTTGTCTAAAAGACAATAAATTTAGAGGTGTCTTGTGATACCTCCTACTGCTGGCAAAGTATTGCAGAATTTTTTTTTTGAACTCCTTGAAGGGCCTAATGGAGGTCGAGGGAAGCCTGTTGAACCATCTCTGGACAGGGCCAGCTAAAGTGGTCAGAAACACCTTACACTTGATGCCATCGGTGTATTGGTGGAGCATCGAGGCATTTTGAAATTTCCCCACATGATCTTCGGGGTCTGTAGCGCCCATATATTCGACCGTCTGTAATGACCGAAAATGACGAGGCAACGCCTCCTCTAAGATATTTTTAAAGAATGGGAAAGCAGGGAGGTCCTCCTCTTCTTTAGTTGCTATTTTGATGATCGCTTTTCCCCGCCTAGGATAACGGGGCGGTGTCACCGACGCAGCCGACCCCGTGGACGCTGACTCCCGGGTAGCAACGATAACGGGGGTCACCGCCCAAGTGGGGAAGAGCTCCGCTGGTCGTAACGGTCTTCAGGCGGGAACTACAGATACGTCGTCCGAGCCAGCTAGTACCTTGAAATGTGAAGGGTTTGCTGAGAGCTATTTTTGAACTCCCTCGTGCACTTTAGTAGCCACCAGCCGGTCAAAGTCTTCTCGAGTCATGGTTATCACCTGGTTTCTGCCAGTGTCATCCATCTCAGTGTTTTCGCGTGGGTATAAGAAACAAGACTTCCCATAGACGGCGCCAAATTTGTTCCCGTCGGAGAAGCAGGTCAACGAATGAACCATCGGCGGTGTAGCTATGGCAATGGCACGGTTCCCAAATAGTGTTGGCGAGGCTTCAAATGGGGGTTTTCCGCTATTCCTGAATAGACGAAAATGAAACCCTAAGGGTCAACAGGATTGCCAAGGGTGGTTCCAGCAAGGTCCCTCCGACGCTCAAGTTAGTAGAGTATTAGTGTAATCCCTCCCTTTTTATGGAATTGTTCCCCATCCTTAATACCTCTTCCGATGCTTTTATACTGACTTCTTACCGCCTTTCTCTTGTATCTCCTTAATGACGAAGGTATGGGGGACTATATTTCAGCGAGGGCTACGTCCCCTCGTATCTTTCACGTATCTCATACACGTAGTAGCAAGGAGACACGTGCCCCATTAGGATTTTCAAGGTCTAGTCTTTTCCCTGTCCCCGGATAATGGGCTTGGACCTCACAGATCTGGGCCTTAAGTAACTTGGACTTTACCTAGCCTGGGAGTACCGGGCTCACCTTTTAGATTTTTGGGTCTCAACCGGGATTTCTAGTTGAAGGAGGTCCCGATTGGGAATGTTCCCGAGCGAAGCCTCCCCGATCCTTCTTATCCCGGACCTGGTTGGAGATGTTTCCCGGGCGAAGCCTCTTGGCCCCGGTTGGCGATGTTTCCCGGGTCGAAGCTTCTTGGCCCCAGTTGGTGATGTTTTCCGAGTCGAAATCTCTTGGCCCTGGTTGGCCTCGCTCTTCCTCATTTTGAGCTCGTATCGCTTATCTTGACCCGTATCACCAAATATATTCTGAACCGATTTAAAATTTTAAATTATAACCGTTGATTATTAACTTCTATAATTTGTAACAAATGACTATTAGTAATTACAATTTATATCAATCGGTTGTTAACTTTTACAACGTATAATAACTAATTAATTTTTATAATAATATTATTTTATGTTGATTTTATTTATTATAGGATGATAATCTATTTAAAACAACATCGGAATGAGCAAGATAAATTAAAAGAATTTCATAGCATTCATTATATTTCAAATAAATATTTTTTTATCATGATTAATTATATAAAAATTAACAAATAGTTATTATAACGTGTAAAATTATTCGGTAGTTTTTATAAATTATATTATAGTAATTACCGATAGTTGCTACATAATATTAAATTAAAGATATTTTTAAAATAAAATTATTAATGGACCGTTCATTTAATTATTTTTTTTAAAAAAAAATGTCCATTTGATGTTCTTTACTGGTTGACTTTCTTTTATTTTTTCCCAAAAATAAAAACATATCATCTCGAAGGAAGTTTTCATTTTGCCCTTTGCCAAGTTTTTCTTTGGGAAAAAAAAAACATACAGCCTCAGAATCGGCAACAAAACTTCAAATTAACTTTCAACAATATCTTCAATCTTAAATTCTAAACCGCATATTTCGATAGAATAATAAATTTTTTAAATAATTAATCAAATATTTAAAAATTAAATTTTAATTATAGTATATTATAAAAAATATTCTCAAGTAATACAATAACTTTAAGAATATTAACAACTTATATGAATTTTCACGAGTACTTCTTAATTTTTTTTATGAAAAATAAATTTTTTTTATAAAATCAAATTAATTATTTTTTTAAATTAATTATTCAAATAATCAAATATTTAAATAATAATAATAATAATAATATAAAAAAAAATACACTATGCTGGATGCAATCACACTTCATGCCCTCCTATCACGGCTCATCTTCTCATCTCCTTCCATTAATGTAAAAAGCGAAACGTTCGCCCCTAGCGTCCTCCTCAGTTCGTCATAGGACCAATACGGAGGAGGTAAATCACGAAGGTTAATCTAGCTAATCCGAACAATAACTAGTACATAAGAAAGACAGGAACTTAACTACTAACCAAAATTTAATCTCTAAATCTCATGATAACAATACCTCATATATTAATCATCAGCTAATCTCACGAAAACTCCCCTTCCCCTTCCCCTTCTGCTTATTCTGTGAGATCATTTCAGCGATGATTATGTTATGCATGAGACGACATTCAACAGCCATAAGCTCGACAAGTGTCTTTTGTGCATCCTCGAGACATAATTTTTTTTTCATTTTTCACATGTTAATCATTGAAGACAAATGGCAAAGAAAAAAATAATTAAAAGGATGATCTGCATGGTCTGTCATTCTCATTCACCGACCAAGAGGCTGCATTAATGCATTTAGAGTGAAATGGTAAACGAGGACAAATCTTGATTGATATTCCTTTGTTCTTAGTGCATGTAATTAATATATTTATGAATGTTGAAGTGATGATGTGTTCAGATATATTGTTTTTTATATATATTTTTTTAATTTGAATAATGTGATATATTTTTATCATATTAAAAAATAATTAATCAGATCGAATAATATTAAATCTAAAATGATCGATCTAATTTCAAAAAAAAAAATCATTAATTATCACGATAAATCAAAAAGTACTAATAGAGATCCATCTAAATGACCAATAAAAAATCTCTATAGTACGTCGTAACTGAAATTCAAATTTTAAATCTCTTGATTATTACCTAACCATTACACCATTACCTCAGGGACATATTTTCATCATATTAGCTATTTAAAATGAGAATCGTAAATAAGAATGCAATCTTAGAGCAATGAGTGAATTCTTTGAAGAGAATGAATCTTAGGAATTGTAAATGAATTAAATATTCATGAATATATTTAATATTTAATTTGATAAAAAATTATTTATATTTATTTAATATACATAAAATTAATTAAATGAATAATCTTGAATAATTTATTAAACTAAACGAATAAACTTGTATACATATGTGTTCAACTCATTAATATTCATGAATAATATTCGTAAATATATTCATGAACAAAATTTGTGAACTATGTTTATCAATAAAACTCTTATCAACATGCTAAATAAATAAGTAAACTTTCAAAATGAACAAATAAATTTGTATTATCAAGTTCAATAACCGACCAAACCGACCAAACAAGTTTAAAATATAAAAAAATTAAATAATCAAATAAGTTTGAATTGAAAGCTTGGAAACATCTAAATAAACCAAACTCAAGCTTATAAAAAAAACCAAGTCAAGCTTAAATAGTCATTTCAACGACTTAGTTCATTTTATGTCCGACTTAACTTGATTTGACTACCTTATCAAATAAGATTGAATACTACAAAGTTTAACTTAACTTGTTTACAACCCTACATTTCAAGGGTTTTGTGCGCCAAAACAAACCCACTCAAGACCTTAATTCCTTCTTGCATCATTCATTTTTCTTCTATTTTTTTCACTCCATTACAAAATAATAATATTGCCAATCTCATGTATGTCACATAATGTAATGGAATAGAATAGTTTTGCAATGGTATTGCAAGATGATGTAGAATGTTATAGTGGATTTGCTATGGTGATTTAATGTGGCAGAGATGATAAAGGTATTGACAAGAAAGATTTAGCATTCGTGATGGCTCTTGCAATAATATGTCTTATCGCCAAAGATGCTCAAGTAAAACTAGGGTTACTATTTTGATTCCCTGACTCAATTCCTCCTTAAATAATTGCACACTGGGATAGAATAATTTTGCGCCGTGGAAAGTCAAATTTGTTGTAGTGTTTGATTTCACATTGGCTCAATTCCTCTTGTATGTCATTGTCCTCTCTTCCTCTTTGTTTTAGTCTGTCGCCCTTCATCATTGTCGCTTCCTTCCTCTCTTCTTCGTCTCTGTTTCGATTAATGTTGTGACCCTCTATTGCCTCCACTAGGATCCTCTCTTCCTCTCCATTTTGATGGATATCATCGCACTTCCCTGTTGCGACTTCCCTCCTCTCTTTCTCTCTTCTTTCTTATTCTATTTCCAGCCACCGCCTTGTCCACTATTATAATTATATCACTTCCCTCCACTCTTCCTTTGTTCCTCTTCAATTTTGACCACGACACAATGAAACTATATTGCCACTCTCAACATGAGGGCATATTCCATACTTGATTTACTCCTTTTCAATGGTGTGAGAAAGTCATGGGAGGACCATCAGGATGACGAATTTTATTTTCTACAGAATCTATTGCCACCCTCAACAACGTTGTCACATAATTGCCAATGCCTCTTTAGTTTTGTACCTCCTATGATCATTGACTATGATTTATTTGTCACAAATGTTTATTTTTGGGAATTCATGATATTAAGAATAAATTTGTTGTTTAGCTTTTGGTATCCATGTTAAGAATAAATTTGTAGTTTATTTTGTTGATACATTGTATGGATAGAATAAATTTATTGTTTAGCTTTTGGAATCCATGGCATTAAGAATAAATTTGTAGTTTATTTTATTGATACATTGTATGGATTTTGTGTTACATATGGTTTGAGTTTACATTTGATCATTTTGATTTGTAGTTATTTATTAGCCTATGAATTTACTAGTTTGCTATCTATACATTTCACTCTTATTAAAGGGTAGTCTGTTGCATGAAACTTCCATCGATACAAAGTCTTGAAAAATGATCAAATTATATTAGACCTATTATATGCAATTTTATCTTACATTACAAAAATTATTTCTAAGGTTTAAACCCGTGACTATAAAATTATATAAAATTGTACTAAAACTCCCCTTTATACATTTCACTCTTATTATTACCAAAAATTTATAAAAGTTGTTGAGGTTGGTGGGCCTCAATTTGAAAATAATGTGAGCACTAGATAGATTAGTTTAATTTAGGTGGTGATAAGGTGAACTTGAATGAGGATATAATACACGTGGTCGTAATCAAATAAAGCAGAATAAGATATCTAAAAACATGTTTCATGAGACAATTTATTAATCATATATATAATAGAATAATTCTAGATCACATGAAAAAGACAAATAAGAAGGGAAAAAATTCTAAAGAAATCAAATGAAAATGCTCAAAAAGGAAAATCAATTATGATAACTCTCTTCCATTCTTTTTAATTCTCTTTGATAGTCCCTCGAGATCTTTAATGTTTGACTAAGTGGGTTAAAGTGAGCAATTTATATTTAACAAGTTGGTTCATGTACAAGATTATTTTGTTCGAAGAATTTAAATTATTATTAATAATAATAATAATTTAGATATGTAGATTTTTGATCTAATTAGTTTTGAAGGTAGACAACTTCATCCCACAAACGAGTCACTAAATAAATTTAGAAAACGTAAGTGAGTCTTATTACAGCATTACTAGTGATTCAAACTCCATAAACACCACAAGAAAAATATGAAATACCAATGAAATATTTTGTCGGTAGAATTATATACCAACAGAATGCCGACGGCATTTGCCTAGTCGATTTTTTTCTCATCGTAGACGAGTACTTCCGACGGAATATGATTTCCATTGGTAAGTACCGACGGAATTAATATTCCGTCATAAATATTACCGATGAGTTTTTCATGAGTAATTACCGACGAAAATGAGTATTTTCGTTGGTATTTTCTGACGGAAATGAGTATTCCGTCGATAACTTCCGACGAAAACGGATATTTTCATCGATAATTTCCGACGGAAATGGGTATTTCCGTCGGTACTTGCCGATGGAAACGGGTATTCCGTTGGTATTATATCGGAAAAAATACTGTATATCGATACTCTACCGACAGAAATACCCGATTTTTCCTGTATACAAATTTCATATCAATCTAAATCATCACAAGCGATGGCTATACAAAAATAATCCAAATATTCATTCACACATATATACGCATACAAACTAATTTCAAATCCATTCACACACATATATATGCAAACTAAATTAAAATCATTCACACATGCACATGTACATAAACTAACTTAAAATCCATTCACATACATACACATACAAACTAACTTCAAATCCATTCACATACACATACACATACAAACTAAACTTCAAATTCATTCACATACACATATAAACTAAACCTCGCACTCAAAAATAAACATTAAAATTCACAATCACAATCTTTTCACATTCATTTAAAAATAAATTAAACAAACTTCAAATATAAAGAAATCTATAGATAAATCTCCAAATATAATCCTATAAAATTATGCAAAAAAAATGAACATTATGTATAACAATCATATTTTGGATCATAAACAGAATATAATATCAGGTGATGATGATAAAAAAAAATGAACACTAGGAAAAAAAATTACCTGGATCATATTTTGGATATCAGATGATGATGATGATAAATATATCCAAATACAATCACATCAGTAGAGACTCCTGCAAAAAATATAATAAAATATTTATACCTGAACAGATTATAATATCAAAACAGAATAAAAGTATTTTGCATGATTTATATATGATAAATAAAAAAAATTACAACAAAGTTGAACAACCCTCAGCATAACCTAATCAACATGATCTCGTGGGTCTTGAGTCTCCTGTGACTCAAAATCATGCTGTGTCAGGGTGAAATTAGCAACGACTGTTCGAAAATGGGCCATGACAGCTTCATGAGCAACTTCCTGAGCGGCCATCCTTTGCTCCTAAACGGCCATCCTCGCCTCCTGATTGACCATCCTTTGCTCTTGATCGACCATCCTCTAATCCTGAGCGGTCACCTTCTGATCCTGAGCGGTTACCCTCTGATCCATTGTGGTCAGTTGAGTGCGCAGTTCTTGATTCTCACGTCTTAATGATTGCACCTCAGAAGAAGAAGATGAAGAACTATCAGGACCCCTAGGAGTCCTCAAATGATCAAATATCACTTTGGCTTGGGAGCTAAGGCCGTAGAGGGTGGAGTTTTTTTTGTCTTTCCACCGACAACATCATAATATATCTCATTTATTGCGTCGGTGGATAGAGCCTGCGACTCCCCTCCTCTATTGGTGGCTGAGATGCATGAGTCACTCTATTTGTGATTTCATCCTGTGTAGAAATAAATAATATGATTAGTATCCCATTTGATCACAATTGCTAAAGTCAATCATTGTTAACGATTAAATGTAATAAAGTTAATAATCTTACGTGTATGACCCGGGATCGAGAATCGACAAATGTGTCATCTTTTTTCTTGTGTATCTTCAAAAAGACCTCCAAATAAGTGGAGTGTTGATTTAGAGAACGCTCCTGTATACACAAATAATTTGAGCTAAAATTATACAAGTTTGGTAATAAATTATAAATTTGCTTATATAACTTTAAATTAAACTCACCAAATCCATGACGTGCTCTACAATCGATCTGGATCCTGACGTATGTCAAGCGGATCCATTACTCGGGCCATCTGACTCTGTATTTCTATTGGCTTGAGTTTTTTGAGAATTTGCTGTCATTTTTCTTCAGCCCAGGTGGTCATCCATGCACCCAAGATCTCGTCTGATACATACGCTGGCTTCGTGGCTTTCTCTCTTATAGTATAGGTCTTTGTAGAGTTTTGCACAATATAGATTCCAGGTGGCTATAAATTGTGCCTTCTGACCTTCCTCTCAGGTATATTTTTTCTGCAAGTATAAGTAGAAAATTTAGTATACTTAAGGAAAAATATTATACAATTAATATCAAACACATTCAACTTACTCACCACAAATTCTTTATAATAAAAATCCTTGGTCTCCTAGTCTACATGCATCCATGTAGTACCAGCAGCGCATACTCTTTCTTTAAATTTGCCGCTGATATATGTCACAACTCGATAGTCACCTAGAGTAAACCTATATGAAAAAATATTAAGGAATGAGAATTATGTTATAGAACACTCTTTAAAGAACTTGAATTAATAATAACAAAAAATACTTACTAGTACCTAACAACCCTTAATACTGTATGGCCCCGGAGTGGTACTATCTGCTCAGCCATAATAATATCTGCTAACATCACAATACATCATAATAAAGTTTACTAACATGATAATATTTGCATAAAACAAGATGGAAGCATAACTTACTTAATGAACAATAATGGTAATATTTAATCATCACTAACATCTTACTAATCTATATTAATAGTTTCTAAGTCTTCATCACTAGACTCTGTTAGTTCAACACAACAAGATCATCACTGCTGGACATCTTTCCATTATCTATCTCCTCATAAGTGACATTAACATATACAAGTAATTGAGATGTGGATTGGAGTTGTGAATCAACTGAATGTCTCTCTACTTCGTCATTCTAAAATGCATCATGATTTTGAGCAATGATGGTGTTCGACATTTCTATGGTTCAGTGATGCTTCATTCAACAAATAGATAATCATTCACTAGATTTTTTCTCTTCGTAGGGTATTTAAGATAGAAAACTTGAACCGCTTGTATCTCGAAAATGAAAGGTTCAAACTTGTTGAACCTTTTGTTTGCATTAACCTCAACTAAATTATAGTTTGGATGTATTCTGGTACTTGTTCTTGGGGTAGGATCATACCATGAATATTTGAACAACATACACCTTTTTATAGGTAATGCAGGATATTCAACCTCTATGATTTCGTCAAGCCTGCCATAGTAATCAAACTTAATGTTATTGTTGTCGATAGATCATTTGACTCAAACACCAGAATTATAGGTTAATTTTCGTGCATTTTGTTGTGCCACGTGGAATCTGAGGTTATTAACATAGTAACTAGAGTACACCATAATTTTATGGAGGGTTTCTGATGCAAGATTCATTATCGTATCATCTTGCACATTTTATAATTTATGGTCTTTCACCTATAAAAATAGTTATGATATAAATTAGGATTGGATTTAATTGAACAAAAAATTCTTTAGGAAAATTCTCTAACTTACATATATTTGAAACCATAATACAAATTTGGTCTCTAACTTTTCAGCTACCTCACTTGTATCCAATGATGGATTATGTATATGTAGTTGTTGTTTGTACAAGCTGTTAAAGAAATTTATTTTGGGATATCAAGCAAACAAACAAAACGCTGGATAAATGTTTGATTAGAGAAGTCAACTTACTTTATGTAGGGTTTGACCTCATCATAGTTTAAGAGTATGTATATTCTTGCAGCATGGTATTCTGGTTGAGTTAACCATCTAGAAATCGATGCATCCATTGGCATCCTAAGAAACTTGAAAATAGAAAGCATCGATGGGTCTATTGGCTGAGCATCTTAGAATTTTTAGGACACTTACAATGTCTGATTTTCACATTGTCAGCAAAATAATAGGAGCAGAAAGAAGATGTTTCTTCAACCAGATAAGCATTACAAATTGATCCCTCAACTCTTGTTTTATTATGAACATTATTCTTTAATTTTCTCAAAAACCTTTCGAATGAATACATCCATCTATACTGCATAGGACTAGCTATTTGTGTCTCGTAAGGTAAATGTACTGGTAGATGTTCTATTGAATCAAAAAAATTGGGTGGGAATATGTGCTCCAGCTTACATAGTATGAGAGGAATGTTTGTTTCTAGCTAAAGCATATCGACCGTCATAATACACTTCACTGTCAAATCTCTAAAAAATAAACTCAATTCCATAAGTGTTTACTAAATATTATTAGGAAGTAGGTCATGAAAAACTATTAGAATAAGTCATTGCATGAACATGTGACAGTCATGACTCTTCATTCTAAACATCTTTAATCTATTCATATCAACGCATCGAGCCAAATTCGAGGCATACCCATCTAGGAATTTGATTTCTTTCAACTAACAACATAAAGCTTGTTTACCATCTTTGTCCAATGTATAACAAGCCTTTGGAAATTTATTATTTTTCATTCTGATGCAACTCTGGTCTACTAACTAGTTCTTTTAATTTCTCACGTGATTTTGCAATGTCTTTAGTTCTTCCAGACACATTTATCACAGTGTTGAAGATATTATTAAAGATTTTTTTCTCAACATGCATCACGTCTAAATTATGTCGAATGAGTAGATACTTCTAATATAACAACTCCCAGAAAATGCTCCTTTTCTTCCAACTACACTTGCACATTCTAATATTGTAACAATGTACTTATTTATCTCATCAGAACCAGGCTGAGATACTAGTAGAAATTCATAATTGTCTATTTGTTCAATGATTTCTTCATCTGAAGCATGGACTGTTGGTGAAAGTCTTCTGACTACAATATTCTTTAGGAATTTTTTCTTATTTTGCCTGAAAGGGGGATTAACTAGTAAAAATTTAAGGTGATTATCAAACCAAGATACCTTCCCACTGTAAGATAATGAAAATACATCAGACTCTGTCATGCAATATAGACATGCTAATTTACTAGCTGTGCTCCATCTCGACAACACTGAGTATGCTAACTATCAGTCATGCAATTATCTGCAGGGAGCAACTCTAACATCAATTGTCACATGTCATCATAATATCTTTCTAAAAAATGATATTCCACTTTCATATTCAATAACCTTGCAGTAGCTGATAGTTGACTAGAAGGAATGCCTTCCCACACTTCTCTTTCACTAGCCTTTAATATTTCATATTGTTGCTGATATTCATGCGTTGATATTTCATCTATATTGGAATAATCACCTGCATTCATCACATCATGAACCATTGATTGCATTGTAATATCATTAGTTGATGATTCCCCAACAGTAGTTGTGTCAGATGATCAACCACTAGAAGGCCCAATTGGTTCATATAAATAAGGCTCTCCATGACAATACCAATTGTAGTAATTGAGCACAAAACCATTTTTATATATATGTAGTTTCACGGTATCCTCATCACGATAAGCTTTATTTCTATATTTGCAATGATTACACGGACACCGTAACTCGATACCATTCATATATTCTAGATGACTCTTAGTAAAGTTCACAAACTATTCAACTTCAGCAATAAAATCATCTCTGATAAATCCATTTTCTAATCGATTGTACATCCAAGTTTTATTCAGTAAACCTCGATGGAATAACAATTCCATTGGGATTTTCCTATTCCGTTATTTTGTCCGAAAAAATATGGTGAGGGGGTTTCTGATGAAATATAAAACATCGTCAACAATTCCCGACAAAATATAAACTCCGTCAAGAATTTCCCGATGGAGTTTAAATTCCGTTGATAATTCCTAACGGAATTGGTATTCCGTCAGGACTCCCGTCATTATCCAGGGCTTTCTAGTAGTGTCTGTACCCATCATGTTTGGGTCTAACGACATGGTCACTCGGGTTGCCCTTAGTCCGAAACCTAGTTTGAAGAAAGAGTTGGTTTCTTGCCTCACTAAAAATAGTGATGTGCTCATTTGGTTAGCTCAAGATCTGGTTGAGGTTTCTACTAACATTATGGAGCATCATCTCATCATTCTTCCCATAGCTTGACTTGTAAAATAGATGAGGTGACATTTCATGCTTGAGAAAGATTGGATTATCCAGGCAAAAGTAGAAAAGTTGTCGGAAGTCAGGCACATCCGAAAAATACAATTTCCTACATGTCTATCGAATGTGGTGTTAGTCGCAAAGCCTTCCGACAAGTGGAGGATATACATGAATTTCCGGAATCTCAACAAGGCTTTCCCAAAGAATTGTTATCCTTGTCTCAAATTGATCAATTGGTGAACTCTACTATCAGACATGAGTTCATTTCAATGATGGACGTCTACTAATAACCAAGACTAACTAGGATAAGGTTAGTTTTATAACAATCGATGGTACTTTTGTTATGTGATTGCCATTCGGCCAAAAGAATGTTGGAGCTACATATTCGAGACTCATGAACAAAGTATTAAGTTATCAAATCGGGAAGAATGTAGACATTTATGCAAATAACATCCTAGTTAAATCAACCCAAATGACCGACTTGGTGACTAATTTGGAAGAAACCTTCACTACTGCTCAAAAGGTTGAACTTAAGTTGAATCCAAAAAAGTGTACTTTTGGACCAAGAAGAGACAAGTTTTGGGGTTACATGGTTATAGAATAAGGAATTGAAACCAATCCGGAGAAGGTGGGAGCTATTCAAAGTATGCAACCTCCCTAAAACACTTGGGAAGTTCAATGGTTTGTCGAGCAGATCGCAACACTCTCTCATTTTTTTTTATTGGTTGATAGAAGTCTACCCTTCTTTAAAGTATTGTGAAAAGCCGCTCAATTCTAATACGATGAGATGTGTGACAAGGATTTCATCGAGCTCACAGAATACTTGATTAATCTTCTTAAATTGATTAAAGTAGGAGAATGCCTGTGGAACTATTTGGTTGTTTTTTAAGAAGCAATGAGTTATGTGTTGATCCGTCAAAAAATTGTTGAGTAGTACCTGACTTATTATGTTAGTCATTTATTGAAGGGGGCTAAGTTACAAACATTGGCTTAGAGAAATTGACTTTGGCCATCACTTTAATGGCTCGACGCTACTTCCTTCATGTCATATCCAATTATAGTCATTACTGATACTCTTATGGGGTGCATTTTAACTCATCCAAAAGCTATAGGGCGGTTGGACAAGTGGACAACTGAGCTGAGTGAGTATAAGATTAAAGACCAACCTTAGTCGAGCATTAAATCTCAAATATTGGATGACTTCCTAGCTGAGACTACTCACTTGGAAGAGATAGAGTCATGACATGCATGCAAGGATACAACATGCTAGACATGATTGCATGTTAAAAAATTTCGAAAAATAAATTTACGCTAGGTATACTTGACGGATGACGCTAAGATGAAATGACATCAACCAAGCGACACTCTCGAAGCTTCGCCTTTATTTGTATCCATGCTGAGTAATCTTCAAGATGACTTCCGAAGTCACGAGTTTTTTCCTCGCAAAAGGTACAAGCCTTGTGTGTGAAAATGAGGTTTGGTGTTCTGTAGCGTACGCAACCAAATGACACCAACACGAGAGAGCAATCAGAAAATAGCCCGTTGTCCGCTCGGATCTTCCAGAAGCTTTTCGACATCCAAATTTTGCTAACAAAGAGGTAACAAGTACCTATAGATATCGGGTATCCAGTAGCAACGTTTTCTTGCCAAAAATGGGGCGCAAGGAGGCCGGAAAGGGGTAGAACAATGGGTGGAAAGAATCTGTCCGCTCGGTGTTTGTTTCTTGTTGGCGCTCCAATGGCCGGATGTGCTACTCTGGGGACTCCTAATGCCCAGCGGGGAGGTGTTGGCTAGAGTGGAGGAGTGGCCGGAGGGGAAGAGGCCGACGGATCAAGGAGAAAGGCTCTCCTTGGTATGGTGGTCGGCGACACAAGAGAGGGGGGAGTGGGAGAGGGTTTAGGTTTTCCAAAAAACCTAACGAATAATAATATTTTCTCTCGTCTATATCAATATATAGATCCCCTTAGATGGGTTCGATTAGAAA
>JBBUKS010000021.1:3342230-3353291 GCA_038050645.1 Hedychium gardnerianum
TTAAAAGGACAAGTCCCGAGTACTTCCCAGCTCCCACCACGAGTAGCCCGTGCCAGCTGGCACATGGCCGTGTCGTGCCCAAATTTGGACATCTTCAGCACCCGCTACGGGTGGGTCGTGCCAGCCAGCACGGCTTGTGTCCTATCTTTAGATATTTCCAGCGAGCGCCACGGGTCACCCATGCCAGCCGGCATAGAAGTCCCCATGGCTTGACCGTGTTAATTTGCATTCGCACACCCTATTTCTACTTTATTTCATTATTTTTACTATTTTAGTTCGGAGAGCTACTCTTTGATTGTTTTCATTGATATGACGCGAATTTGAAGCTAAAATAGAGTTAAAAGGACAAGCCCCGAGTACTTCCCAGCTGCCACCACGGGCAGCCCGTGCTAGCTGGCATAGGGTCGTGCCCAAATTCGGACATCTTCAACACCTGTCATGGGCGAGCCGTGCCAGCCGGCATGACTCGTGTCACCACCTGTGCCAGCCGGCACGACTTGTGTCATACCTTTAGACATTTCCAGCGGGCGCCACGGGTCGCCCATGCCAGCCGACATCGAAGTCACCACGGCTTGACCGTGCCAATTTGGCATGGTCATGACCGATTTCAATCCAGAAACAATGCTCGACACACCCCCCCCCCTCGTGGTGGCGGGTACCGCATGTGTCAGCCTCCGGTTTAGCACTGCATACTAATCTTAAAACGGTCATAACTTTTCGTTTGGTTGGAGTTTTAAGGCGTTCAACCTATCAAATTGAAGATAATTTTAATCTCTACAAGTTTTCTTCATATTCCAACTCAAGAAAATAAGGTCTAATGGGTAAAAAACTAGTTTTGGGGAAGCCCAACCAATGGGACAAATCTAAAAAGTTTGTGGGAGGTATAAAAGGTCAAGCAAACCCTTGTTTGACTCATTTTGGACCAGGGGGCTCCGCCCCCTTCCTTGGAGAGAGTTTTTCCCTTCTAGGAAAAACCCTAGAGCATCCATCTTCATCCTCTGCGGCGATCCGTCCACCTCTGGAGCGAGGATTTCATCCAAGAAGACCGACAACCTATTAATAAGTATTATCTTCTCTCTATTTTATATATTGAGTTGTAGTTTGCTATTTTCTTGTTTCTTGGTTGTATATCTCTTGTTATGGAGTAGTCCTCTAAATTCTAGGATGTAAGAAGTAATTGTGATGTGATTGTTGATGTGCGAACTAAGTATGTGGTCATTTTCTTGTTTAATGATATGCTTATGACTTGTTCCATGTGTGTTGTGCCTTGTTGGTGTTTGATGAAATATATGTGTGGTGAATACATGCGAATATGAAGGATTGATCACCATATAGAGGAGAGACTCTAGATTGTATGTCCGGGGGGCCCTTAGTGACAAAGGGTAATCCTTTAACTGTACTTTCTAGGGGTCATCGCTTTGAAACGACGACTAATTCTCCGCAAGGGATTAACCACTTAGAGTTTATTGGGTTTTCACCAATTCAATATTAGGAAGTGATTTGTGTAATCTAAATTGTATGCCCGGAGAGCCCTTAGTGATAGAGAGTAATCATTTAACTAGACTTTCTATATTACTTCTTATACTTAATATCATTGAATGAAAATGGTGTAAGCACTCCGATGCAACCTTCACGGGTCTGTACTAGTAATTTGGTTAGAATCCCTACATGAGTTTAAGCATGGAGGTAAGAAGATAAACAATATTTGGGGACACCAATTAGCATCATAGTAAAACCGCAGTCCTAGAGTCATTTCCTCCCAATTTAACTTCTCCCTTTAACAACTTGTCTTCCCTTGATCATCTTTGCTCTAGGCTTTTTCTCTCTCTCTTGCTCTTAAGCTCTCAAGTTCTCGTGACCATACACAACTCCGATTGTCTAAACAATTGCATTTGCATAGTAAAATAGTACTTAACCACCCGTCTCTGAGGATCGATATTTTATTACTTGACGGCAGAATCATGTACTTGTGATTTCCCACATTAGTCATACTGCTTTGATTTTGCTCCCCATTTACACCTTCCACTTATCCCTTATTTGCCCTTATTTCCTTATTAATTGCATTCCCTAATTTTATATGAAATTCTATTCTATCGTATTTTATAAGACCCAATTTTATTTTATTCTTTCCATGGCATTTTGCAATTAGACAATACTAATCCATTTAATTATATGCCTTATTTATAAGACCTAATCAACTCTTTCCTTTTCAATATCTCTCAAAAATCCTAGTCATCATGATCTCGTTCTCTCGTCAGTGCTTCGCGTTTCTCCTCCCTCACTAGTGATACTCTCAAAGGACATCATTCTCCTCCCTCATCGATAATATTTCTTCCTCACTCTTTTCTTCTTTCTCGATAAGAATATGAATTAGAGATTTTTTTATCCATACAAACGCAAAGTAAAATGCTAGTCTTTTTAAATATCAAATTATTTTTTTCTTCCTTTTTTTTTTCAATTTTTGTATGATGATAAATATTTGCTTGTCCGTATTAGAAACTTTAAATTTTTATTAATCATAGTATCTAATTTAGAATGATTCATAGCAAAATTTGATAATTATTGATTGCTCTTTGATATACTAGAAACATTGATATTTCCATTAGATAAAGGAGAATTACAAGCACGAGATGTTCTGTGTAAAGAATAAATCATGGATGGCCATTAGAAAAAATCTAAGTGATTTCTTACATAATGTTTGGGAAAAATGACAATTTTGTCATGTAAAAATAGTGCTTGAATCAACCAAAGTAGGGATAATAATTTCCTCTACTTGATGGAGAATCCAATATCCGATTCGAATGGAGAAGGGTATAAAGAGATTTTTTAGACCCGATTAAATAATTAGATATGAGTATTTGGGTAATCAGGTATGGAGGCGGATCTAATAGAATCCTACTCATATCCGATCCGAATATTCGATTAAATTATATATATATATATAATACTTTTGTTGAATGACGATAGTTGGATGAAATATTTAAAATTATTAGTATAAAGGATATCAATATCCGATTCTTTGATGGGTATAAATATGAGGATGAATATTTGATCCATGATGGGTATGGGGATGAGGATGCAAGTTGAAAATTCGATGAGGATGGATATAATAAATGAAGATGAGATAGAGGATATGAAATTCGATCTAAATCCGACTCATTGTCATTCCTAAATTAAAGAAAAATAAAAATCATGTAAATAGAGGGATATAGTTTTAATAGTTTGTCAATTTTATGATATTAAATTAATAATTTTACATCTCAAAAAATTAGAAAACTAAATTTTATATAAAAAAATATTTTTTAAAATTAATATTTTTTTCAAAATTCTTTTAAAATTATCGTTGAAGGCTTATTTTTTTTTAATCTAAATATTCAACTCTTCGAATCGATTAATTTCGGAGATGACCGGCTCAACCCTATAGAATTTTTTTATTTGTCATCAGAATAAATCGAAAAGTGCTAATAAAAACTCATTCAAATGATCAACATCTTTAGACCCGCTTCTCATTGAAAGAAAAATTCTCTATATTACATAATAACTTAGATTTAAATTTTCAATCCTTTAATTATTTATTAGAGGGAGATGAATGATAACAAATTTTTGCCTATGGCCTTAGAGGATAAATAATTTAACATATTGAATTTTAAGTACTTTTTCTATTAATAAAATGGATCAAAATTTTTTCTAGAGTCTAATTTGAAATTATAATTCTCAACATATTACTCTTCAACACTCCACTTGTATTTCTTCGTCAAATCTATGAGTTTGATTTTTGCAAATTGTGTTTGTTCAACTTAAGTCACACCGGGCCAATCAAAGAAGTCCTCAATCTCAACGACCTTGATAAATGTCAACGACCTTGAGAAATATCAACGACCGTTGCAACTAAGGGTGTCTAATTTGACTCAACGAGTAGTTTTTATTTCTAATCTAGGCCTAAATCGTGTTCGAGTGTCCGTTAAAATGCCGGTCTCAATGCCATATTAACATTTTTGAATTGCAAACTATATGACCATGTTCCAAGTTCTTCCACACTATAAAAGAGAAGAAGAAATCATGGCCAGGACTGATTCATCTGAACAGCTACGACATTGCATGGGTGTCGAAATATGCCTTCTCTGCGCTCGCCATTCGATCTTGGAACATTCTCCATTCCTTTCTACACCGATCTTGCACCTATTCAAACCCAACCAAAAAAAAAAATGTGAGACGAAACAATGTTAACAAAACATATCAATCTCATTTGCAATTCAGAAGATTCATAAGGAAGAGAACAAGCTCTAATCGCACCGCTTCCCGTGGTGTTTTTCCATTCTGTGCCAAGCCCTTGCACACATTAACAGAGAATATGTTCACCATTGAGCAGAAAGTGTAGCGATGGACGTAAACCCAAAGAAAAACTACCTGATTTCCAAGTGTAGGAACACCTTGATGAACAATCCATTGTGCATCAACTACACCGATACGTTCATGAGCAAGCTAGATTATATACAAGATCAATGCGACATTAGCTAAAGCAACAAAACATTAGCTAGTACAAGTGTCGAAAGGTGTACCTCCACGCATCTTCTAAGTGCAAAATCAAGACCCCATCCATGAACCAGGTCATTCTGCAGACGCATACGGTTAGTTGATGCAAGTCTACTACTTGGGTACCAACTCAACTAGACACATACGGTTAGTGTTAAGGCACAAGGATGATTGTGGTTGGAGCATTAAGAGAAGGCAGGGCAGGTACCTGAATCATGTGCCATGTGCAACGCCAGGCCTCTTGGGAAAAAACAGGCGCCATTATCTCAATAAACCTGTGCACAAGACATGAAGTAAGCAATAAGTGGCATGACAATGAGTGTTGAAGACCATTAAAAGGCGAGGATCCATACGCAGCACATGGAGGAAGATGAGGGTTAGAACACCTTCCACGTTTCTCCTCACTTTCGCTGACAGATGAGAATCGATAGCCGACAAATCAGTATGTTACAAAAGATTATAATTGACGTAAAAAGTTTGCGACAAACTATGTGAATTTGTTGGTGTAAAGCTCACTTGTGGACTTCTTTGTTCCTTCTCCTCTTTGTCATTTTCCATGTTAAATGTTTGTTTGCCTCCAAGCCAGGCTGTGAAATTTCTAGGCCATGTTTCTTTACCAACTTAATGTATCTGAAATAGTTACCAAATTCATTTGGTGGGGTGTGTTGAAATTAGCATGGATACTTTAAACAAAGCAAACTACTTACTCTTCGGCATTAAAATGCTCGACTCCAAGATCTTCGTCCCAAATGAATATGTAGTCATATGGGGCCACGATATCAGGGTGTAGAAAGCGCTTCGCAAACCACCTTGAATGAATCAAGAGAATAAGAACATGCAAGAAGTTTGTTGCCAACCATGATTTGAACTCTTGATCGAGTTTGGATTTGTAATTTACCATTTAGTTTGTTTTCTTGCACTGACATGAATTGCCTTCTTTGACCACTCAAATTCATCCCACTCGCTTGCTCGACCGTCGTAATGGAACAACATGATTGTATAATTCTCAGAGAACTGCAACATCATGATTCTCGGAATCAAATACAAAGTATGTAGATACGCATAAGTTGCACACTCACATTTGTTTTATAAAACAAAAATGCAAACCCGCTGTAATTGTAAAGCTTCTTATTTCAAATCAAGTTGCTCCTAGAAATACCTCAAAATAATAGTATGCTTGGAATCACAAGCAATAGTTCATCTGAATAACTTAAGGAGAATTATTTCTTTTGGTACCAGGTGTATCTCTAATGGCAAACATTATCATGGTCTTCTGAAATGAAGGATCATATGAAACCAATAGTTTCCAAGTCTATTTTGGCCAACCATTTTGCACCTTCACTGAATATTTTCAGTATCTAAAAAACTAAGAAATCAAATGTCAAATTAACTTAAAACAATGGATATTTGGGAAAGGAATATGGATCGAACAACATAAGTGCAGCAACGTTCATCAAAGTTTTGAGCACAGACAAACAATCACAACAAGGAAACTATAATGAAAAGCCATCATTCTACACTAATTGTGGGCTATTTCTGTTTTTAAACTAAATAAAGCAGCAATTAGAAACTAATCGATTGTCAGTTTTCTTGCTTCACTTACCTTTTTAATTGCCGCATCAATATTTTTTTTCTGGTCATATCGAACTGTGAAAGTCACTAGGAACTTCTGTTGGATCTGCAAATCCTGAATTTCAACCAATGTTAAGAAACTGATCAGAAAAAAAAGTACTAGATTTTTTGAAGAAATATTTAAAGATGACTATTTATCAAAATTCAGATAGGCAGCTCTACATTTAACATAAGCCAAGTTGAAGTAGAACAATACCCTCTCTTGGTTGGTTGTTTTCCAAAATTCTTTCAAGCAAAATAAAAAAAAAGTGAATTTTTAATCAATGGTGAGAAAAATAGAAAACTTTTGTTTATCAATTGGTGAGTTCCTTCATCAGTGCTTTACATAATGTACTCATGCTATTAAAAAAAAGCTTTTAATAAATTTTCGGTGTATGCTTGTATCACAAAATGATATAAAGCAACATAAAAACATTCAAGTAAAAGAACAAATTGCTTACCTCACTTGGATTGCCCCATAATCTTCATGGATAGAGATCTGACTCGGATACTATTATGTCTGGTGGAAGTCTCTTTGCACCACGATGATTTGTAGGAATGTAGATCTAGGCCATCAGTGGCATGCAATTTAGCTTAAGCTGAATCATTGATGAAGTTTGATACTTTAGCTGCAATATATCATTCTATTTGAAATATATTGATACCAAATCAAAACAACTCAGTTTAAAGTTGCTAAACTTGATTAGATGACCAGTACCTCAGTAGCTTAAGATAATTTACTTATTTGCCATTTATATGTTGCCAAATTAAGATAATTTATTAATGTCATGTGCTTCTCCATCGTCATGTCAACAACCAATTGAGGCTCCACATCAACAAATAATATTTAACTTTTATTATGTTTTTGGCATTATAATTGTGGTTATTTTTAATATGAAGTTAACCCAACTTTGATTTGTTGGGAAAACAAAGTTTCGATATGGTTAGGTTCAACTACATTGTTTTAATGTCTTTGACAATACAACTTAAGTTAGGTTTTGCCTATGTTAAGGGGAGCTTTGGCGCAACAGTAAAGTTGTTGTCATGTAACCTAAAGGTCACAGTTCGAATCTCAGAAATAGCCTCTTGCAAAGCAAGGTAAGACTGCGTACAATAGACCCTTCCCCGAGACCCCGCATTGATGGGAACTTCGTGCATCGGGCTACCCCTTTTACCTATGTTACAAATATGTGCATTATGTGTGCAGGGAGTTGACATAGTGCACATGAAGCTCGTGGAGCTAGTTGACTCAAAATAAGGTGAACTCATAGACATGGAGGATTAGACAAGCTTAGGGAGCTAATTACACTAGATGGATTGATGGCTTGGAATGAGGTGGACTCTAGGGCATATATTATTAAGTACTTCTGGTTGTGGAGATCATGTGCTCGATGGATTAGTGTCCCAAAACAAAGTGCATTTGTAGGCATAGAGGATTGAATGGCATGGAGCGATCTTGGGAGTTTGTTGCATTGTATGGATCAGATGTGACAAAAGGTAACTCACTCACCCCAAGCACCCGCTGGCCCCACAGTGAGATGAAGGGAGTAAATCATGGTGACCGAGCGGCTTCTTTAGATGGGAGGAATTTTATTCCTCAAGGGATTGTTCCCCCGGGGATTCTATCCCTGCTCTCATGTGGCAATCTACCACCCAAGCACCAACTCAGCTATGCCCGTGGGGGTGCATTGTATGGATCAGAGGTTTGACATGAGGTGAATTCTAGTTGCGATCATGAAGATGGTGTACTTAATGGATCAACAAGCCAAAATGAGGATGACTTGTAGGTATAGAGGAACGAATGACATGGAACAAGCTCTGGGAGCATATTGCATTTGATGAATCAGAAGCTTGACACGAGGTAGATGCTAGGGCACGGAGCATTAGGTATTTGAAGGCATGGAGGCATGAGAGCGTAAGAGGTTAAAGGATAGCTCGATGCACAAATCTCCCGCTAATACGGGCCCCGGGGAAGGGTCAGATTGCATTGAGTCTATTATACACAACCTTACCTTGCATTTTGCAAGAAGTTATTTCTACAACTAAAGACAACAACCATAAGATTAAAATTTACCCTCGTATTCTCTTACGTATGAGAGTGTAAGAGATTGCAGGAGTAAATTTTAATCTTAGGGTTGTCTTTAGGCAACATTATTGTAAATGATGTCTTTAGTTAGGTAAGGCAAGCTACCTAGTGACTTGATTTAATGCTTTCGACAAGGAGATTATTTCTCCTAAGTTATGTTTCAAGCTCAGTCTTAGAACTTTGCATGGACTTACAAAAAGGTATAAGCTAAGTGAAAGATATATCACCCAAGATCTAATTGACTAGATGTGATATTCGAGCATGTTAATCAACCTAAAAATCGTTGAACGTGGGGATTGAGTGAACAAAATGATTTTATTCAAGCAACAGTTGATTGGATGTGGCTTCTAGTAGACAAAAGGCTTAAGAAGTCAACTGGAGGTGAAACCCAGTTGACTGGCAATATAGTCATTGGGTTCTAATGGCAACATTTGCCACATAGTCAATTAAATGTGGAAAAAAGTGAGCCATTGGAGGTGACATTATATAAGTTTTTGGGAAGCTTTGAGCTTCATAGATTGCAACAAAGCCACACTCTATATTCCTTTAATTAAGTGCTAAAATTGCTTCAAGGTCTCCAAGTGATTAGATCAAGATTAAAGGATTCAATTCAAGCTCTTGGTATCTTCTCATTGCTTAGATTGACATTTCACTTTTTTTTTGAGAGAGAAAAGAGATTATTATAACCATCCCAAGGGTAAGATTGTAAGAGGTTTATGTCATTACCTCTTTTGAAGGGGGTGTTCATAATGAAACTTTCGGGGGTGATGCACTGAACGTATTATAGGTCATGGATTATGAGAGAGGTTTCCAAACCACATTAAATACTAGTGTTAGCATCTTCTATTGGTGTCTTACTTATTTTCACTATATATACATATCTTTGACATGAACAAAAACTTATACGTACTTGTGTTACAACCAATTTGAACCGTCTTCTTATTTGTACAAGAATTTGGATTTAGAGACATCATCTATTGACCCTCTCTCTCTCTCTACCTGGTCGTTCAACGATCCTAATAAGATCAGGTATTAGAATGATTTATGCTATAATTGGTTGATTTTTATTAGATTGGTTCAATGAAGTATCATAGATCAAGTATAGATAACGAGTATCCAATTAAATAAGTTCATTATTTTCAAAATGTTTACATCAACAAGTTCGTTATTATCTCTTCTCCTTTATATCCTCTTCTTTGAAGGTCATTGTCTCTCTTTTTCCCTCTAAGAACACTAATTATCCTTGCTTATGGTAAGTGATCCTTGAGGGGTGCTAGCTAGCTGATGCAGGAGGGTCCGAAAATTTATCTTTTTTAGAATTATTTTTGGGTTTTGAGTCCGTTTAAGATTTTTTTTTTCTTTATGTTAAGATTCTTTATTTTACATCTTAGGATTTTGGTTTATTTAAGGGTTGTTTTCCGTCTTTTTGCATCTTAGGATTTTAGGTCTATTTAAACAATTGTTTGGATTGGTGTTAGGTGAGTTTTTTTTATGAATAATATTTTCGGTCGTGTCGTTTTATCCTCTTTTCCCTATTTCCTAGTATTCTTCCGAATCAACAAGTTTTAGAAGATTATTTTTAATGTTCGCAGTAGAATCAACAGAATCAATATAGCCTGCAAGATAATCGCTTTTCTGCCCGACGTCAGTTGGTATCAGAGCTCTAGATCCCATGGATGGTCGTTGTGATCATGATTGTGGTCGTGACAGGCAGGTTGCCACGCACCATGGTCATAACACCCAAGACGAGATACTTGAAGATCTACAGTGACAAGTCGAAGGATTAACTCAGCGTCTAGCGGTGCGAGATCTTAAAGGTCGTAAGTTCTCTTATCCTAATTCTACTTCCATTTTTGAAAACTCCTATCACAATCGTGAAAGCCATGGTCGAAAGAAGCGATATAGAGATATTGGGTTTTCAGTTGATCTTCCTGAGTTTTCTGGTACGTCATAGACCGAGTAATTCATTGATTGACTTAACAAAGTGGAGAGAATTTTTTATTATGAGGAAGTACCTAAGCTTGTGAAAGTAAAATTGGTTGTCGTCAAACCCAGAGGTCAAGCATCCACATGATGGGGACAGTTGAGGCACTCATGAGAGAAACAGTGAAAGACCAAGATCATTGACTGGGAGAAGATGAAGAAGCAGATGAAGAGTTGCTTTCTTCCTTTCGGCTACACTCGCACTTTGTTTCAACTACGTCGAGCGTTGAGGTGGGGTGCAAGATCGGTCGATGATTACATGGAGGAATTTTACCAGTTGATTGAGAAAGACATGGTAGACGAGACCAAGGTGATTAGCGAGCCAGTGTATGACGATGATGAAGCTGACAATGGTAGTTGTATAACTGAAACTAATGAAAATGCAGCAGTAAATGATGTTGATGCCATTGAGTCTGAATTTGCTATTTCAAAGAGATTAGAAGAATCTAGCTCTTCTTTGGCTGGTTCAGTTGAAGTCGAAAGGTTATTGGATGATAAAAGAAAAGGTGTCAATGGAGAATCTGGACTTTTAGAAGAGAGTCAAATGCCAGTTGAAGAACATAATGCATCAACTTTAGCGGTTGAAAAGGTAACGACCAGTTTAGGTAGACCACAAGCATGTTACATAGTTAAAATTCCAAGATTCGTTGACAATCAACTTTCAGCAAGCATACAAACTGCACTGTCAGAAGTAAATGAGAAAACACAAAGAATGGATTCTATCAAAGTTTCTATTGATGAAATAGAAGAGGATGATGACAATCAAGAATCCAAATTTGAAAGTGAATACCAAGGAAACTCCTTCAGGCCCACCGACCAAAGAACAAGAGAAGCAATGATAAACTATA
>JBBUKS010000021.1:3353391-3364119 GCA_038050645.1 Hedychium gardnerianum
ATTCAAACAATCGATATGATATAGATTAGAACTAGCTACCCAAGGACATTATTATATTTAGTTATTTGGCACTAATATAAAGTAAGTATAATAACCAAAAACCATGCCTTTATTAATAATATAATATGATATAAAAAGTCCTTAGTTAATCATCACATGATTGGCTCTAGGGCTTCTACTAGCATATTCTAACGCTGTATAAAATAGTGATTATCCTGTGGAATGAAGGAAGAGAGATTACGAAAAAAATAAGATGAGAAATTGATAAACAAAGAGAGTACCGACATCTCTAGATTTTACTGAAAATAGAAGTTTTATTCAATAGCAAAATATTATCCCTCAAATAACAAATTAACGCTTAAATAGATAAACCCTAACTCATAAAAGATAAAAAATACCTTAAATACCAAATAAATAAAAATGACTAAAAATAGTAAAAAAGATATTCGAAGCCTCCGAAAAAATCCTAAATGATATTTTTTCGGACTCGAAACTTGGTCAATTACGGGTTTCACCTAGTAACAAATCTAGATCTCTGAACTAGCTTAGATTAAAAAAAAGTTGTGTCTTATTTTGATACTCGAGTCAAAATTATTGACTTGTTGAAGCTTGGGTCCTCTTGTGCTGGTCCTTCATCACATTCCAAGTTAGTACATTTTTATTTTTATTTTATTTTTTACGTTGTAGTAATTAACAACTATGGATTCATAACTGTTACAACATAGATATTTCAACTCTAATCAACACAAATAAACTGTGTTGTTTAGTAACTACGAACTATATCTACTACAATATGAGCACTTCAATTTTGGTCAACACTAGTCAACATTATGTTATAATAACATTTCAACTCTAATCAATACTAATATTGTTCCTACCTGAGAGCACCTGAGAATGAGCCACTAGTGAGCTGGCTTTGATGTTGATTGAGTGGTGGACCTCTAAAGGGGGCTGATCGTCGAGAGAGCTCCTAAAGCTAAAAAGAAGGAAAGAGAAAATGGAAGAATTAGAATGGAGATCATGAGATGTCTCGGCTCAACCATACCGATGCTTAAGTTAATCTCTAGCGGGGGAAGAATGTAGATGAATAGTAATGAGAGGTGTAATGCATGGGGATCAATGAGCATACTTTTGCCCGTGTATACGGGCTCCTTTTATATCTCGCGGTTGTTAGAGGGGATGATGTGCTTCTGACAGGATATCATATCTGATAAGGGGGGGTGTCCTATCACCATATTAGAGGGTCACATCACCCATATATGATACTGTGAGAGATCGCGTGAGATCATGTTATGTCAATCATGTTGTTCCACGTGCTATTGAACAGTTGAATATTTGCGGTTGGGGGAGGCATCGAGTCGGAGGGGCCAAACGGGGATGAGCAAGACATTGGATCGAGATCAGAGGAGCTGAGTGAAGCACAGGATCGACAAGGCCGAGAGCTGTGATGGATCAGCGAAACCGAGAGGCGGGTCAGATTGGAGTCGGCGAGACCGAGAGGATAGGAGCTAAGTGTCCGATTTGTGGGGCAAAGCTGGGGGAGGGTGTAGATGATGAGGACTTCGGGAAAGGCCTCACAGAAGGAGGAGAGGTTGGATCCGGAGGTGCCAGAGGAGGGGTTGGAGCTGGAGGCAGAGCATGGTGTAGGCAAGGATCGCTACTGGAGTAGGTCGGGAAACTACCGGAAGAGGTGGCGACGGCGGAGGCAATGGTGGAGGAAGATAAAGATTTGGATTGTAGCCTGAGATCAATGGTGTGGACGGTGGCCCTCCTCCCCCGATCGGATCATGGGGGGAGGGGGAGGGGGGGCAGAAGAGGTACAACAAGCACTAGGCGATGAGGAGAAGACGTCGAATGCAGAGGTGGCGGTTGGTTCAGATCCGATATGAATTGTGGTGGAGAGGGGTAGGGAAGGCGGTAGAGTGGGAGCGGAGGAAGCCATCGATGAAGGGAAGGGGAAGGAAGAGGACAAGATCGAAGGTTTCGTGGGCACTGAGAGAGAGAGGGATCTCCCCTTCCGGCCAAGGAAAAACCTTCAAAAAGGGAAGAAAAGGGGAAGCTGCGGAAAAATTACAAAGACCCCTCCTTGTCCACGTGGAACCCTCCTCATACTCCCCACATCAACTATGTTATAGCAACTGCAATTCATAGTAGCTACACTAATAACACTAGTCAACATGATGTTATAACAGCTATTAATCATAATTGCTATAATATAGATAATTTATTTTTGTTCAATATGTATTAGTATTATATATTGTAGCAATAATGGACTATATAATTATAGTAATTATGATCTTATAGCTATTACAATACCATAAAATATAAAAGTAATTTAAAAAAATAAAATATACAGAGACTAAATGGATCGTCATTTTGATAATAAATGAAAAAAATCCCTTTTAACCATTTCAATAAAAAATAAGACGTCTTTTTTATTTTTATTCATTATAAAATTCAATGAAATTTATTTATTTATACTCATTTTTTACTTTCATAATTATATTTTCATGGACTTTAAATATATATATATATATATGCGCGATAGGCGTGCACGCCTACTATGCAGTATTTTTTCTTTCTTTTTTTTTGTTTATTTTTTTAGTTTGAGATTACGTCGTTTAAGATTTTACTTTTAGAGTTTAGATTATAGTGTTCAAGTTAAAACTCACGACGTGTACACTGTAAGATGAGTGTCATATCAAAACTAATATATATATATATATATGATGATGATGATTTAAAATAAAGTTTATGTAAAAAGACAATGAATTAAAAAAATAGATATTTCAAGTGGAGACAGGGACAGGGATTTCATCCCCAAACCCACAAGGATTCGCCCCCATCCCCGCCCCATCGTCATCTCTGTGGAGGGGATGGGGACAAGGATGGGGGTTTAATCCCCATGGGTTCGGGGATGGGGATTCCCCGATTAGGTAGAGACGGGGATGGGAATGGGGATCAAGGTGGAGATTTACTTTGGGGACGGGGATGAGAATGATAAACTCGTTCCCGCCCTGCCCCATTGCCATCCCTATGCCCAACGTGATATGATGTCAATTTAATTTATCTCATCCAAAGGTTTTTGGAGTGATTCTTTAGTTTCACACTCTTAGCCAAAAAAAAAGAAAGAAAAGTAAATCGGCATCTTAGTAGCCCCTTTAGGATGACCCCATACCCTCTGAAAGAGGATAAATCACGGGAGGTATTTTTTCCTAGCGCAGTAGTCCTTTATATGGGGGAAGTCAGACACTCAGTGAGATATTTTGCACCTGTTGAGAATTGATCTCAAGACCTAATGGTGCAATCACTCATGCAGATAGCAACTAGCCATGCAGTTTCACAGTCTCAGTTGTAGCAAAAGGTGATTACGCTACCTCAGGCGCCCCTCACAACTTGTCCTAAAATTATATGAAGAGAGGTAAATCAAGGTGATTACTCTCAGTTTCACAATCTCAGTTGTAGCAAGTTGATTACACTCATCCTAGGTGTCTCTCACAGTCCGTCCCAAGTTATGTGAAGGAAGGTAAATTACGGAATCAACTTATAATCGACTGCCAAGTGGCTAGGGGGTGAGAGACATTTTTTTTCCCGAGAGCATGCACTGGGAATTCAGTTTCACACTCTCAGTTGTAGCAAAAGGTGATTACGTTCACCCTAGGCGCCCCTCATAGCCCGTCCGTCCCCAAGTTATGTGAAGCAATGTAAATCACGGGGTTAGCTTATAGCCAACTGCCAAGCGACTAGGGGGTGGGAGGAGTTTTTTTTCAGAAGACATGCGCCCACCGGGAATTGACCCCTACTCTATTATAGCAAATTTGTCCCCCACTAACTAAATGAGCATCCCGTGAGGATTCACACTCTTAGTGAATCTTACAGTCATAGATCAATTTGTTGAGCATAAACCAATTATTATTTTCTCTCAATCTAGTTGAGTTGCATAAAAAAAATGATGAACTAGGTAACATTGAATTTGGGGCGATCGATCCGGCCCCATAGAAGTTTTTCACCGGCCACCAGGATAAATCGGGAAATACTTGCGGCGGACGACAAGCCCAGCATCCCATGGTTACGCGCCCCATTTGGAGGAAAAATTCTTACAAATACTTCGTTGCTGGGGATCAAACTGTAGATACCTAGATGATAACTTGACGCTCTTCTACTGTACCATAGTCCCGGGGGCGTTGAGTTGCATAAGACCTTACTCTTAGAGGCTTAACTTGCATATTTATGTTACTAAGTCAGTGGTATTCACTTGGTAGTGGTTTTAGGCTTAATTTGCATATTTATGTTACTAAGTCGGTGGTATTCACTTGGTAGCGATTTTGTATCAGCGTAATATCACCACTATATATATATATATATAGTGATGTTATGCTGCGCGACTCATTCTTGTGTGATTGTGCGCGACAAAGTGTTCGAGGCGCCTGGATTATTTTGAAGCACCTCGAGTGACTTTTTTTTAAAAAAAATCAAAAATGTCTTAAATCTGCACCTCTTATGTCGTATACCTCATGAACACCTAATTTATTTTTGTTTTAATTTTTTTAGCTTGAGCACTATAACTCAACCCCTGAATCTTAAAGACAAAAGCTTATTAACTTAACCTAGAGCTAAAAAAAATTAACTAACTCTCTCTCTCTCTTTATATATATATATGCCCCACGTATCCCACCATGTGTACTCAATCGTCCACAATGGATGTGTAGGTAGATCTGACCACTGTTTGGAACTGTCGGTTTGACGGTTCAGTGTCGCCGGTTTGACAGTTCCTGGGGATTGACCCTTAACCGGCCAAGATGGTTACAATTCACGATTTAGAACTTCTGATTCATGGTTCGGTTCACGGTTTGCGGTTTTCCACGGTTAAAAATTATTATATTAAAAAATTTAAAATTTATTTTTAAAAAATGGCTTGCACTCATTTAAGTTGCCTACGTATTCGCTTAGGGTATAGGGGAATCAAAGTCCACAAAGTTCTTTTATATTTTTACCCTTTTACATTAGGAAATGGCGTTGTTACTCACTTCCATTTTCCATTCCCATTGTATTCGTTCCTTTAGTATCAAAATCTTTGACTTCGTCATCTGAAAGTTATATTCCTTGAATTCTTTTCTCGGTTCTAGTCTAATCGTCGAGTAATGCTTGGGCTTCCAATGAGTCAGGAGATAAAATCGATCGTCGTTCATCTAATATGTTGTCACTGCACTAAACGTCTGCTTCACAACAACAATTAACACTAGACAAGCTAAAATTTCTTTAGTGATCACGGAAAGCACGGAAAAACTTTGAGTCTTCTGTGACCACCACTTTAGGATATTAAATTTTTTGATATTTGCTTCCTTAAAATCAAAAGAAGTCGTAAACTAATTTTCAAGTTCCTGTGTGGAACTTAAGAATTCTCGTGGACGTTTCGTTCGTTCTTTTTAATAAAAGTACGTGCTTTTGTAAGTTTTAAATTACTACTAGTAGTAGTTTATTGTGTTTCAGAAATATTAGTTTATATTTCATATTTTACATAATATTGATTATAAAAATCATATAAATAAATTCTAACATTATATATAATATTAATTGGATTAGGAGAAGAATCTTTAAATGGAATTAAAGCGTTATAATATAAAATTAATATTTCTTGTAAACTTCTAATTTAAATCTAGGATCTAAAGTAAATATAATTAAATAAATTTCAGGAATAACATAAAAATATTTTTTTCCATTTAGTTTTCATAGTTAATATACAAGAAGATAAAGATGCACTATTAATATGTTCATTTAAAATTAATAATATACTAAATTTTTTTACTAAAACTAAATGAGTAGTGGGATGATAAACACTGGAAACTTGTTTAGTTGCATTGTTAAATACTTTTAATTTTTTATAAATACTAGTACAAATATTTCATTGTTGTGAAAATACATATATATTGGTATTAGTATTTTGTGCAAAAAATAAACATAATAATTCTTTATATTGAAATGAATCTTATAATAATTGATATGTTGAATTCTAACGTGTTGGTATATCATGTGGAAATTTTTTAGGTCTCATTCCATTAATTTTACAAAATTTAACTCATTGTTTTATTATACTAGGATACAACCATAAGTAAGAAATGACAATTTTAATTGGCTTAATTTGGTTTTCTAAAATTTTTAATCCATCTTGAACAAGCTGACATATAAATTTAAGTAGTATTAGAATTAGTATTATCAAATGATATTGAAAATATTTTAGAAGTTAATTCATATTCTTCTAAAATTAAGTACAATAATTGAGAAATATTGTGAGCAGTATGTGCTTCATCAAAAACTTGATATGTTAATAAACGTTTTTGAATTGTCCAAGAGTTATTGATCTAATGACAAATCACGCTCATATATGAATGAGTTTGCCAATGGTACTCCAAATATCATAACATACAGAAACTTTATTATTTAATTTACTAAATTCTTCAATTAAATTTATTTTCCTTGTATTATTAATTTTTTAATTGTACGAATAAATATAGTTTGAGGATCACATTTAGTAGAGGGGCTAAGTAATTCTTGACAAAAATCTTAAAATGTGCATTTAGATCCGAAACTAAAAAAAGATGTTATACAGAAAATGATATTGTTAATTTATTATCAAAATATTTAAATAAATTTGAAGAGGTACCTCCACTAGTCGATGAAAATCTAGACAATTGTGTTTGAGAACGTTTGACTTCAAATTCCGTCGAGTACTTCTTTTCAACATGTCGCTTCAACGACTCATAACTGCTGCTTGATTGGAATTTATAAGTGGCTTTGCAATCAGTGGCAGAGCTAGAATGGCTGATCCAGGCTATGGGCCATGATCGCCGACGCCGTCACCCCAGACTCCTTCCTCTTTCTCTCACGTTTTTCTTTTCTCCGAGCCGCAACTCCTTCTCAACGTTGTTGGGCCTCGAGTTAAAGCCCGTATAACCTAAGACGTGACTCCACCCTTTTGCAATACTTACATTTTACGTATAATTCTCCGGATGAAAGAGTGATTTTCTAAAGTATTTAGTAAAAAACGATTTTAAAGATGGCGTATCCTGAACCTTAGAAGTTATAGTATTTTCTTGTGTTTTGGGTGTCGGAAGTTGCTATTGTTCATCATCGATAAATTGAATATTATCGAGATCCACATTTGGAATAACTATTTCTTTGTCCTTTCGAGCCCGAGATAAACCTTCTTCATTAGAATTGGAGAATTGAAGTTGAAAGCGATCGAGATTTCAAAATTCAGAGACAAGAGTAGAGAAGATGGTGTGAAAACAATGAAATAAGCTGCCTATTATAGAGTTTGGAGAATAACATATACTAAATCGTAGTCATTAATAAAAAATGATCAAACTAGCAGTTCCAATAGTCAGTCGAAATTGTCAGTTTCCAACGTTCAATTTTTTTTTTTTAAAATGAACACTTCCAACCCGTTTAACCGAGTCAACAGGTAATCGGCCCATTGACCCGATTATGGATCCGGGCTGGGTCCAGTTCGGACCCGGCCCATGGTCAGGTCTAGGTCTAGGAATGGTGATGGTGTTTACAAATAAACAATAACAGTTTTTGGAACTCTTACATGCTGTTTGATGGTTTGATTTGAGAATTTGATGGGAACTTCATGTCAGACAAACATGTTAGGATATTTTCTACACTCTGTAGTCTGTTTAAACCGTTATTACTAGCTTTACTAGATTTGGTGAATTTAAATTGACCATATTCGTTTATCAAATGAAAGAAGAAAAAAAACAAGAGGAAAGTAAAAGAGTTTTCTATAAGCGTACATGATCAGAAAGTAGAATGCACACGTAAACAGATTCAGCAAAGAAAGTCATAACGAGAAAATACGAAAGGCAGGAATTTCTAAGTTGACAAACTTCAGAAATTCGATAAACAGGGAAGATCCAATAGAATAAAGTAACAAAGACGTAAGCGAAATGACCTAAAGTGCAAATATGGCTAGGCACGGCGATCAGCGAGAGTCGAAATTAGGGAAACAATGAAATGTTTCTCCCCCAAAATTCCCTCCTTTCATGATATTTGTGCCTATCGAAGCAGTCCAATCCTCCAATGTGCTAAAAGCTTAATTCAGGACACCACTCTCTTCCAGAATCCAAACCCACGAGAGAAAAAAAAAACCGTCAAAAGAATCGAATTTTGAACGAAGGGAGGAACCTTTAACCACGGAATCAACTTGAGCAAATATCTAAACAAATTTAGAAGCAAAATGTAAGAAGAGCAGAGAAATCTCGCACCTGAACACCTAAAGAAACTCCCTTCCCTCCTATCGAGCGTTTCAAAGCAACTCTTCTGTGACGCTTCCACCACTGCTGCCTCTTGGACTCCTTTCCGCCAGTCTCGCTACGAGCGCGGAGTTACTCCGAAAACCGGAACCTTTTGCACGCTCGCGCGCATGTTGGAGAACGAGAACCCACTCATTGTCGAGATATTTGCCGGAGATAATAAAATTGTAAAATTTAAAAAGGTAAAAAAAATTAAATAGATTAAGGGAATATTATTATTATTATTTTCAAAACATCAAATGGATGTTTTTTTTATAATTTTATCTAAAAATATTCTTAGATTCAATGTTATTATAAAATTATCTAGAAACTAATAAATAATTATTATACATTATAAAAATTATATATTAATTTTACTCACTGAAATATTATTTTATTAAGATCATTAATTAAAAAAATAAAATTAAGTATAAGAAATAATAGTCGTAGAAATTTGAATGAATATTTTGGACCGTTTGAGAGAATGATTTCTTTAAAAAGAAAATTCTATGTTTGGTGAGGAAGTATGAACTGTCAGTTTAATATGTCTATAATTTTATTGAATGGCCGCTTGATTTGTGACCCTTGACCCGTACGTGAAGGAGAAGTAATACTCATACAGTAGATTGTCATAATTCAATATACACCAATTTTCAAGTCAGTCATTCTTCAATGTGGGACTATTATTTCCGTTCATTCTCCAACACCCACTTGATTGAGAGGAATGGTCGGTCAGTGGGCGAACGCTTGCTTTTCCTCGTGGACACGGCGGAATCCTTCTACATTCCTGTTCATTTAAAGCTCCAACGAATGTTTCAAACTTTTACAAGGTGAATGAATTTTCGTCGTCCAAGTCAATAAGGAGAAGAATCAATGTCAAGAAAAAAAAAATCCAAACTTTTTCCTAATTTCCTAAAAGGACGATCAACTCTGTTTTCAGAAAAGAAGAATCATACAAATAACTGTATCTTTCCCATGGAGACTTTTATTTCTGTATTCTCATCCACAATTGGAGAACCTCACTGAATGCATCAAAGTTAAAGACTCTCATCCTTGTTCTGAATTGTCAATCTGATGTTACCAAGGAAGAGAATTCAAAGACGCATCTTTTGAGGCTTTGTTTCTTCTTCATTGTTGCCCACAATTGGAGAACACCATTTAATGCATCGCATTTAAGACTCCTATTGCAATCATTTTCTTGTTCATAAATGCAGAGATTTGGAAGACGCTTGTGAAGTCGATATTTCAAGTATTTATCAGGGGAGACACGTATAATTATATTTTCATCTGAAAATAATAATTGCATTGGTGATGAGCATTCTTAGAAAGAGCTCAAGAAATTGTCACCAGTGCCCCGGGCTACGGTTAGGACTGTAAACAAGTAATCAAATTTTAAGCTAAGTTGAATTAAATTCTATGATATTTATATTTATTTGATAAGATAATCAAGTCGAGTTTAAAATAAATTAAATTATTGAAATGATTATTCATATTTTGCTTGATTTTTTTTATGAGCTTAAGCTTGATTTAACTTAGACTCATTTAGATATTATCGAACTTTCAATTCAAGCTTGTTTGATTGTTTGAAACTTTTACATTTTAAGATTGTTTGGTTGATTATTGAGCTTCATAATATAAATTTATTTGTTTATTCTAAAACTTTCTTTATTTAGCATGATAATCATTTTATTAATGAACATGATTCACAAATATTATTAATGAATGTTGTTCATAAAAATTGTTCGTTGTTAATGAATATTAACGAGTTTAATACATGTGTGTCAAATTTATTTTTTTAGTTTAACGAGTTGTTCAAGCTTGTTCATTTAATTGATCTTGTATGTATTGAATGAACATAAACAAGCTCTTACCAAACCGAACACCAAACTTATTTATGAATGTTCGGTTTATTTACAGCCCTACCTACTGTACGATAGTAAGAGATGAGATAGACTCCCTAGACAATAAGAGTTCAAATCTCACCTAATGTTAGCAATGTGCAGTAACTACACTACGTGCAATCTTTGCATGACGTGCAGTCACTACACTACGTGCGATTTTGACATGTAGTGCAGTCACCGCACAATACCCAATTCAACGGAGCAAGAGCATTATATATATGTTTATGTCCAAGTGAAAAAAGAAAAGGAGGGTTGTGATTTTTCTTTTACTTGAAAAGAGAGCATCCAAACCAATCGAGGAATTTGGTCCGTGGTAATTAAAAATAACTAAATAATGAGCGTTAATGAAGAAAAAAAATTAGAAAAAAAATTAGAATTTTTTTTTTAAAAAAATCAAATTTAATCGGAGTTAATTAGAGGAGTTTACATGGATATAAATAATAGGCTTTTATAAAACCTGTTTGAAATATCCATTTAGTTGGGAGTTAATTGAATTCATTAAAGCCTAAGTTGAATTAATAAAACCTAAGTTT
>JBBUKS010000021.1:3364219-3387904 GCA_038050645.1 Hedychium gardnerianum
GATTTTGAGATCAATTTTTATTAGATGTAAAATATCTCAACCCTTTATGAGAATATGAAATATCTTAGAGGGACCGCTACAATGATTTCACCATTTACTCTAATAATATACAACATAATACTTTTTTTTCGTCTCCTTCCATCCATCTCTTTTAATTTTAGGGCATCTCTAATACCAGATTTTTTGAAAGATTTGTGAAATTAAAAATCTGAACAAAAAAGCTCAAGCCATTATTAATAATAAAAACTCAAACTTTTTTTTTTCTTTGTTAGATGGAGTCCGTAATTAATGATATATTGAAAATTATTAAAAAAATCATTTAGACAGACAATTTTTTACAGTAGACTCCGGATAGAGATGGCAATCAAGCGGTGCGGGGCGGGTTTGTCATTCCCTCCAACGGCTCCTGTTCCCTATTTTTTTTTATCCGAGAATCTCCGCTCCTAATTTATGTCCTCACTCTCGCTTTTCATCATCGAAAATTCTTATTTTTCATTTAATATTTATCGAACTAATTAAAAAAATTCCATTCTATTCCTATTTCCATCCCCATCTCCCTCCACATTCTCGTTCTCGTAATATCGTATTGAAAAATATCTCCAGAATAAATTATTGGCTAGTGTATGAGGTATTATTATAATGAGGTCCGGAGATTAAATCCTGATTAATAGTCAGGTTTTTGTCCTCCTTATGTATTAGTCACTGTTCGAATTAACTAGACTAGCTCTCGTTATTTACCTCCTATATTGATCCTAAAATAAATTGATGACGAATGGTTCGCCTTGGATCATAATATTAAAATGGATTCGAAAATAAAAATAACATTCTCGTACCAATCTCAATTTAATTTAAAAAATTTTAAAAATGTCCGAAGCCGAATCCATACTCGAAACCACTCTCCGAATCGCCACCGTTTCGAGTTTTTCCTACGGGCCCCGAACCAACGGAGAAAATTATCATCCCTAACTCCGGGGTTGTTTAGTATGTGTAGAACCCTGCAAAACAAATTTGGATCCCCCAAACCTGTCGCATGGCAACCGCCGCTTTGGTCGCCTGGCCCTCTTCTCCGGTCGTCTTCGTCTCTTTTTCTTTCTCTCTACGCTTGCTGAGATAGCAGTCAAACGAGCCTTCGCCACTGACCCAATCTGTTCTCCATTCTCCAGAATTATACGCGATCGTTCCCAGGAATCGGCGCGCGAATTTCCCGAGGGGGTGCTAGCGGACCGATCACGGCAGCGATGTCCGCCATGTGCAGCGGAGGCGGCCGGAGAATGCCCCACGTGCTCACCGTCGCGGGATCCGATTCTGGTGCTGGAGCCGGGATCCAGGCAGACATCAAGGCCTGCGGGGCGCTCGGCGTCTACTGTTCGTCAGTTGTCACCGCCGTCACAGCGCAGAACACCGTCGGCGTTCAGGTCTGAGATCTTAGTGAGTGTGTTTACTTGGACGGAAATAGGAGCGAAAAGAAATTGAGTGGAACGAATTGTTCAATTTTTCCAATTTAGTTTAGTTGGAAGGAACGAAGATGAGAAGCGGAGGAAATTTAATTCAATCTAATTCTTTTCCTGTCCAAATCAGGCGAAATTAGTGGGATAAGAAGTTTGCGTTTCTAATACCTAGAAAATTTACTATTTTCTCCAAGTAAACTATAGAAATGAATGGAAAGTAGATAATATAGCTCCTGTTTTTCCTCAGTTGAACCACTTGCTTTTCTATACCCCATCAATTTTTTTCCCCAATAGGTATTAGATTTTTGGCAATTGATTAATGGCTGATAGTTCTGCTATAGTGTGGCATAGCACTAATGGACCCATTTAGTCTTGTTAATTTGCTTCTTTGATCATCCCTTATGGTGAATAAATAAAATCCTAATTCTATGGTTTTAACCAAACTTTGAAACAATTACTTTGTATCTTGTATCAATATTTGCACATTTAAATCAATTCCACCTCAAAACTACCAAAGCCAGAGCCAAGCTACGATGAAAAAGGAGGGTGGTAGGACTATCCAACTAACGGTAAAAAATGTCTAAAACCCCATGGTCGTATATAATGGATCTTGATCATATTTCTTTGTAAGATTGGATTGTTATTCTAGTGATGGTGGCAAAAGGCGAATCGCTCGCCCTCAACGCCCCCGCCAGCCCATCCCAGGACCAACATAGAGGTCCTTATTCTAGTGTTATTCTAGTGATATACCCTTACATAGAGGTCAATGAAGGACTACGATCCATCTAGCCCCAAATAGTTCCTACAAACATGGCTTGATGACAGTAAATAGGTTCCACCCAAAATATTGGGATTTATTCACTGTTGCAATTCTTGCAATAAGTAGTGAGTTTGTTTTTTTTAAAGAAATGAACGTCTCTATGCATGTTCCTATCAGTTTTATATTATTGTCAACGATAGTGCTTTTGAATAACTCTTGTGCTTCATTAGTTGCATATAAACTATTCACCTCTGCTCAAGAACTTTATTTGTTGTGTCCCTAATTAGGGTGTTCATCCCATACCCGAGGAGTTTGTTGAGGAGCAGTTGAGATCTGTACTTGAGGACATGGGGGTTGATGTGGTATGATATCGAGATGACTTCTAGCTCCTAATTTATATATTGGATTAGACTATGTGATATTGATTTGCATTAATATGATACAGTTCTGTCTAATATCCTATGACTAGATGTATAAGATATTTCCTTCGGGCTGATGTTTATCTACTACCTATGTTGCAATTTCATCAATTTGTTCTCAAGCTTTCAAGTGTTTTTGAGTTTCCTTTTTTATTATATTTATTTCTAAGGGACTTGTAAAGATGTGTACTCAGATACTCACTTTCAGAAAGTATATGTTGGCTGATATAGAAGATCAATATTTCGATGTCAATCGAGATCATCTAGACTTCTCACTTTAGAGAAAGTTTACTTATACAATGTGGCATTTTCATTAAGTTGGAACCATTCAAGTTCTAACTTAAATGGGTTCAGAAGCATGAATAGTACAAACAAAAATTAAATGTCAAGTTTCAATAAGTGTTTGTGCTTATTTGCTGCATCGAAAGGATTCCACCTTAACGTCATTAGCAGTGAAAAAGAATATGTGTACTGTTAATTATATTTTGGATTGCTGTAATTAGTTTAATATGGAGTTGATCTATCATGGATTAAATTATAAGAATTCTTGTTTTATTGTGAGTATTTCATTGAAGTCGTCGAAACAGAATGTCTTGTAGATCAAGTTTGTACGAGTTATGTCTATAATTTTTTATCATCAGTAGTTGGTAGTATCAGAAATTTGGAAAAATGATGGAAATTTTTACTTCTGGTTGTTGTTGTTATTTCATTTTATGTATATACCATAGTTATTGATTGGACAAAATCATTTTGATAGTACTAGATGTTTCTATACACACTTTTATATGTTTAGAGAACTATGGTGTTTTTCTTGACATGATGAATTCATGGCATAGCATGGACCTGCTAATAACACTGCTATTCTTTTTGTTTGAATTTCTAGGTAAAAACAGGCATGCTTCCTTCTGTTGGGGTAGTAAAGGTTTTATGTCAGAGTCTCAAGAAGTTTCCGGTTCGAGGTAATGGCTAATAAGAAAACTGGACCTGCTTTATTGTACCGTTGTTGACATTGTTATGTTTTAGAAAAACAGCTATAGTTGTTGATCCAGTCATGGTATCTACAAGCGGTGATGTGCTTGCGGAATCTTCTACACTTTCAGGATATCGGTATGTCATGGGATACGTTAGTTTATTAGTTTATCTGAATCTTGGGTTTTGCTGATGAATCAAATGCTTGTGTTTTTGAATTCAGGGATGAGTTTTTTGCAATGGCTGATATTGTTACTCCTAATGTGAAAGAAGCATCAGCTTTACTTGGAGGTGTGCCTTTGAGAACAGTGGCTGATATGTATTCTGCAGCAAAATCAATACATAACTTAGGTCCTAAGTAAGTTTTTGATTCCATTTTAAGTACTTGATGTTAGCATAAATGACATTTGTTTCTCCATCCCCTGTTTATTTTGACCTTTGATCCTTTTATTTGCATGCTGGTGGTCTCTCAACTGCATTATATTTCCCTTTTTTTTTCAATTTGTTATTCCTTGTGATCAAAATAAAGGGAACATTCTTGTGGTTTTTGTTGATCTACCATATTACTTTAGTCATCATTGCATCGGCCATTATGCCTGAAATCTGATTCATGAATTATTTATGACCTACACTTGGTAGTTGATGCCTAACCAGTGTAGCATTGGTAAATCATTAAAGGTGCTCCAAACACAGAAGTAGATATTTATACAATGGTTCGTTGCATTGCCTTCAAGTTATCTTTTAGGTAGTTATGGATGTTTCAACAGGAAATTCTGCTGGGCAAAAAACAGAAACCTAGTAATATTGCTAATTGGTTTCTATATCATTGATCAATTAGAGTATAACTACTGTAGTATCATTTTTAGGGCATTAGAAGATTTCTTTTTCTTGACTGTACCTCCTAATTGACTTGTGCGCTCATTCTACAAGTAATTGCTTGGATATAAGAGCTTTTTTGTATGGGTGCTTGGCTAATTTTGAGCCTCTGCATTTTGAGGAAGTACAACTCTATCTCTGAGAATTTCTAAAATTTATTCTCGTTCTTTGAAAAGAAAAAAAAAGTGCACAACTCTTCTTTATGATCCTTATTATGTATGACAAAGAAGAACCAATATTCCTAGAATTTGTCATTTTTCTCTCTCGTTTTGCTTATGTCTCCAGGACAAGTTGCTATTTGCAGAAATGTTCTTGTGAAAGGTGGTGATCTTCCAGGGTCTTCAGATGCAATTGACATATTCTTTGATGGTATTTGCCAACTCCATTTTAACCTGACAACTTTTGTATTTTTTTTCAAGTTGTTAATTTAGGGAGTTTTTCTATGTTCTTCTAGGCAAAAAATACCATGAATTGCTCGGATCACGTGTAAAGACTCGTAACACCCATGGAACTGGATGCACTCTTGCTTCATGCATAGCAGCAGAATTAGCTAAAGGTCTTCCAATGCTGCAAGCTGTTCAGGTGTTTTTTTAAAAAAAATATATAATATTTACTGGAAAATCTTTTTTTCAGTTGATTGAAGTGTCACTCACCTTTAGGTTTATCTCATACTATCATAACATCACATGAATATTTGTTTTTGCTTTTCAGAATGCGAAGACCTTTGTTCAGAATGCACTGGATTATAGCAAAGATATTATAATTGGAAATGGACCTCAAGGACCGTTGGATCACTTATTCAGTCTTAAGACTCATTCCTGCAATGCAGGAGCAAGATCATTCAATGCAAGTGATTTGTTCTTATATGCAGTCACAGATTCTACAATGAATAGGAAATGGAACCGTTCCATTGTAGATGCGGTAAAAGCATCCATTGAAGGGGGTGCCACAATTATTCAATTGAGGTATGATTTTTCCTTGAATTGAAAGCATGGTCGAATTGTGTATCATCTTGTTTTGGGCAATTTCTTAGCTTGCTACTTCCACTTAATATATTTTGCTACTGCTAACTCATGTTTCAGAGAAAAGGAGGCTGAAACCTGTGAATTCGTTGAAGCAGCTAGTGCTTGCATGAAGATATGCCGGTCTAGTGGTGTACCACTATTGATCAATGACCGTGTTGATGTTGCACTTGCTTGTGATGCTGATGGTGTCCATGTGGGGCAATCTGATATGCCAGCACGAATTGCTCGCAAAATTTTAGGGCCTAGGAAAATCATTGGTGTATCATGCAAGACCCCTGCCCAAGCAGACCAGGCATGGGCCGATGGTGCCGATTATATTGGCTGTGGGGGGGTGTTTCCAACTTCCACCAAACAAAACAATGTTACTGTGGGTTTGGATGGCTTGAAGTATGTTTGTTTGGCTTCCAAGTTGCCAGTGGTTGCCATCGGTGGTATAGGAGTTGCGAATGCTCATTCAGTGATGGAGATTGGTGTCCCGAACCTGAAAGGTGTTGCAGTTGTCTCTACTCTATTTGATCGTGAGTGCATTTTGACTGAAGCTCGAAAACTCAGGTTGGTCTTGACAGATTCGGTATCTGAACCTCAGACATTGGTTTGAGCCTTTCAAGGTATATGTTCTCCGTCTACAGATGAATTCACATGTTAATGTCAACTTCTGGTTGCTCTTTAGCTGATCCTTAATAACTAGGGTATACAGCTTCATGTTGTATGATTTTTAGTTACTCTTTCAGTTTCTCTCAGGTAATTAGAATAGACTTTGGAGGCAGATAACATGAAAATGCAGATAGCAACTGCAAAACTTGAATTGAAATTGGATGGAAGAAAGGATGGATTATACCCCTTTCAAACTGGGGTGTTTATATATCATTATTACTGTGCTCACTAGGACGCTTATGTTAATTTATGAACAGATGGAGACATAATTAAGGCACCTCGTGATCTTGGTTGTCCTTTTTTGAATTGTGTTCCTATTTTCATCTTTATTTATGATAATGTGCCTAAATACTTGTTCTTGTTATCCTTAGTTACAACATCTTTTATATGTTGGACAAGTAGATTCTAAAATCATTTTATTGGCACTGAAAAAGTTATTTAGACAATTTTTGTAATCCTTATGGACAATCTGGTTCTGTTGGCCTTGGTGAACCAAAGGGAAGTTGGTGTAAGCTAGGAGTTTGGAACTTTTGCTAGAATGGTTGAGCTAGAGGTGATTCAATGTTACAAGATTAATTAATGAATATCTAAAACTTTCAAATGTTTTTAATTCGACCTAAAATCATTTATTACTTATTGAAACCATCTAACATTTTTTTTATTTTTGAAGAGATAATTTCATATTTTATTTTCAAAAAAATATTTGTTAAATTTTCTTATTCTTCATTATGATATTTTTTTTCTTTTAAAATTAATGCTCGAGAGATCATTCCTTTTTCTCTAAGAATTATATATAAAATTCTTTTTGAAACGAGCAAATTCAACTATTATTGGAATAAAGTCATTCAGATTTATAATTGGACAAAATTGAAATAATTAAAAAAAAAGTTTTCTTGATAGATTTAAAAAACTTTTATGGAACAATCGTAACAAAATAATAATCATTTACGTAGTATGTGTAAATATATTTTTTTATCATAAAATGAAGAATCGATGATAAAGGCATAAAAACAAAAGGGCGAGTCATTGGATGAGGCTCAGAGAACAATGGGTAGAAGATTCGGTGTCAGCACATGAGACTCAAAATCTCATCAGCGTGGTGCATGACTTCATTCTTCATCATCGCCTGTTTGCGAAACGAAAATCACCAAATACGAAGACGCATGCAAACCAAATGAAAGAGAGTCGCCAAAGGAGGATGCAGAAGGGTAGGCACTCCCGATGTGATTCCAGTTCCGCTCAACTACCGTATATATAGAGGAAATGGAAAGCTAAAACCCTAATTTACTTGGTAAAAATCAACGGGCTAGACCCAAACAGCTGGTAAAGCCCAAAGCAATTAAACGCGGCAGATTAATCTTTTTTAGAAAAATTGAGATTTTATCTTTTATATAATTTTCACAAAGTTTCCATGTTTTTCAGCTTTTTTATCTTTTAAAATTTCCATTTTATCGCTAAATTATCTCCTTCCTATTCATTTTTTTTTGTGTGTGTGTGATAATTTAAAAATCTAAAATAAATATTCTAATTTAAAAATAAAATATTTTCGAAAAATATTTGAAAATTTTATTTTTTATTTGTAGATATAGAATAATCATGGAAAATATTTTTTTCCCTAAATATTAATTTATTTTTAAAATGAAAAGTGTATTTTGGAAATCAAGACGTCCCCAATATTTGGAGGCACTCCCAATGCTATCAGATCAGTAATGAATCAGTTTCGATTCATTAAAGACGTCCCCAATTAATAGAGACGTCCTCGTGACTATCATATTAACAAAATGATCACTTCGATTATTTTATTATAAATAAAGATTATATTCTCTAATTTAAAATAACACATCCTATTTTTAACTTCTAGACTTGTAAGAAATTATTCCGTCATCTCGACGGAGTTTGATAAAAATCTTCGAAAAAAGCTATTATTGAAGTCTCTTAAAGCGACAAAAAGCCTTCAAATGTGAAACCATATCAAAGAAAATAGAACTTCGGGGAACAATTTCACCTTGCCCTTATCCTGGAGAATTTACTTGTTCACAGAATATCTGACAATTTTAACATCATAAGAATGCTATAGAAACTTCAATAAATCTAGCATTATACAAACAATTGTTGAAACAAATAGTGTTCAAATTCCTAGATGAATAAAGAAACTACAATGAGAAAATAGCTCGCAGGTTATAACTAGAAGAGAAGAATATCAACTGTTAAATCCGTGGCTTTAACTCATTCACGACATCCCTGATCCAGTATTATTGTCATTACAAATACTCTTATAACCTAGGGCCAAATTCAAAGATACCGAAATGTCAGCTATGAACACTTGAAGGATCCTCAAACCAAAATCACTGCACTTCCGAGTCCAACCCAGCCCTACCGATGCGACAGGCAAGTTTAGTATAGCAACACTTATAGATGAAATAAAATGCAGTAGCGCAACAAAGTTACTCGTGTTAGTGCTGCTAGCTAACTAAAACTACTAAATGCGCACCAGTTACGACCATCTTGAACCGTTGAACTCGAATGATCCACGTCTGGAGCCCATAGATTTTGCGTTCACTTGCCATCTCTTCGTATCCAGTCCACCATCACTGTAACTTCCTTCAACGAGACGGGCATCCAAAACCTCCTCTCTCCATGAATTCAAGGGAACAACAGAACTGTCGTCTTTGGCTTTTCTCCTCCCCCTTTCCCGCTGCTTCACGTTTTCTGAAATCTGATGAAGTGTCTTATTGATCTTTGCAATACCTCGCTCTACAGGTTCTACCACGTGAGTAACAGTGAATTTCACATCATCAGCCACCTAACAAGTGAACCAAGGAGAATGTGTCAGGCTTCTTAGCTTAGCCATTGAACTGAGCTAGAAATAACAAAAAAAAGGGAGGATACCCACAATTTCGCCACTTCCAAACAAAACATCTCGAACACTCTGAGGGAAACTCAAAAGTGTTTCCTGGTCATCAGGACGAGTGAACCGTACCCTTGTTGATCTACCACAATCTTTAACCTCTTCTGGATCAGGAGGAGTACCGAGTGAAGCATAATCCGTCATAACAGCAACATTCCGAACACATCTTTCCCCGCGGCTATATGGTTTAGCTGGAAATGCATAGAGGTGAACCACTGCAGCAACCCCCATCTGTTAAGCAAGAGTAGATCAGTGATCAACCAAAGGAGCTAATAAAACAGCAAACCTTTACTAGGTTGAACTTTTCAAGCCCCTAATGAATAAACGGGTGCAATAAAGTGGTGCTTCTGTGATACATACCATTTCGGTTTTTTTTTCCTTCTTATTTCTTATTTCTTTGTGCATATACAAATGCATTAAAGAAGAATCCAAAAGAAAATTTTGAAAATAATTGAAGAAACACCTATACACTTATTCTCATGGAGAACAATAGGAATATATCTATATATATATACGGTTTTGTTATCGTGCACACCTTATGATGCACAACCCTTGCCGACCTAGTGTAGTTTTTTTTTAGAGCTTAGGTTTAGGGTATAGTATTTAAGCTAAAGGAAGTGAAAAGAAAAAAAAAATTACACTAGATGCTCACGGGGTGTGCACCATAAGGTGTAGGAATATATATATATATATATACAGATTTCTGTAGGTAGCTGCAACTATGCAAATGTCACATAATATGAATGGAAACACAAACAGCAAAATCTGTAGAATCAGAAGAACTCATTCAAGAATTATCATGGATTTCATCTCACAGCACTTGTGAAACTCCAACTGTACTGTGTTCTCTGACCTACTAAAGACACCATGCTTAAGATTAATATTGGGCGAGTATAATCAAACATAGAGTCCTATGTTGTAGTTGGATACCTGAAATTTTTTTCATTTCAATCACTAACAAGCATTCAATCTTAATCATTTTGTGATGGTGACATGGTGTGGAGGAGAGAACCGGCTGTTGCTGGCTGGCTCATGATACATTCCCACCCTCTCCACCAACTTCAAAGCTATCACTGGTTACGAACCAGTGATTAGTAGATATGGCATTATGCTTAGCTTTAGCAATGCAGCTAATAGTTGATTTGAAATTTGAAGAAGAAAAAAAAAGGTTGTTAATATGTAAGAGTTCTCTTAAAAGTTGGGACGTAATTTCATTGTTCAAAGCAAGAATGATAAATCAGGATATTCTGTGAAGAGGAAAAATTGGAACAGAACACTCTAGAGTGATGCCTACGTATTGAACAATCTGCACCCAGAAAAGAGGGAAAATAAAAGCAGTATCCGATTTGTAAGCAGAAGAAAACTGTTGTTTGATGCATGCTTCTTTAAAAATTACACATGAAAAGAAAAATAACAGAGTAGCAAATATAATGGAGCAAAAGCAATGAAACCTTAATTTTAAAGACATCGTGTATCACCTCAATGCATATGATATAATCCTGAATACGTGTCTTCAGCTGTTGTGCTAAATGGCCTTTCAAAGCTCCAGCTGAAAAGAGAAATGCAATAGCAACACCTTGCCACCAAGTCAAGAATACAATGGACTTAAATACAAGGAATTTTGCCAAGGGCTTGATTGGTTCCAGCTTGTGTTTAGTGACAGAATAGAACTGTACCAGGCAATACAAGGCCCAAGTCTGACTAAAATTGAGTATGACTGCCAGATATGGGTACCTGAAGAAGAACACATAGATTGCTCAATTGATTTTCTCATCCCAGTGTTATCCTGAGCAAGTGAATGTTGTCACTGAAACTTCCACCATTTCCCAGGTCATCAATTAATCTGTGAAAAATATGAATTGAGCACGGGTAACCTTACCCATATCTCCATTCAAACTTTCCTTCACCATAAACCCCCAAGAGTCCTAAAATGATTGCTAGCAGAGCGCATACTGTTTTAAGTATCATCTGCAAATAAGCAGCAAATCAATAATCGGAAGTAGCCACCAGCGAAGAATTCTAATAATAACAAGACGAGTCATACATATTGAACAATTCCGATCTTGACAGACTGGTAGAAATCAGGACCAAGATACCAGTGCTTCATGAAGCAATTCAATGGAAATGGATGTCTTACAAGTCCATCTGCATACTCAATCTCCAATAGAGGTGTGCTAGAAGATATTTCACTCTGAGTCTCCATAAGTTTTATTGTATTTTCCTCGCCACCTTAGGTCATAATAGATAGAAACTAAGAATCAGGATAGATAACAACAATATTTGGCAGTGTCCTGTTTGTAACTAAGTCACAACAAAAAAATGCACAAAATAAAATATATAAATGTGAAAAAGAAACTAGATTTTTTAAACCACAGAAGACAGATGATAAAGAGATTTGATGCGAGTTATCTAATGTCTTTCTTCAAATTATTCAATTTTGAGACTATCAAATTCTTGGATACTTGGACATATATGCATATCCATTTCAGCAAGAAGGAAAACTGATAATAACAGCTAAATCAATTCAAGAAACCACACCACAAGCTTCTTCTATCAATCAAGAATCTGAGATTCTAAGGACATAAAGTGCTTTTTTTAATACACATGCAGGTGGGTAGAGTAACTGTATTTCTTTGCAAGAACAATTGCAAGGCATACTAGCTATAGTTGGTCAAGCAATAAATCTTCATGAATGAGTGGCACAAGTCTAAATAAATTAAACAAATAGGCAAAAATTGTTCACTACAAATAATTAACAGCATAATTGATCTGTAGTTATACAAGGGATTGTAACAGCTAATGTGAAGTATAGACAAGAGGATTTATTAACTATTACATAAACTCTGAAGCATGTGATCATGAGTAAGTTCACACACCATGAGGTCTGAGGGTCAAATCCTGACTAGTAGTCAGGTTCCTGCCCTCTCCCATGCACTGGTCACTGTTCGAGCTAGCTAAACTAGCCCCTGTGATTTACCTCCTCCGTGTTGATCCTGGGACGGGCTGGCAGGGGCGGTGGGGCGAGCGTTTCGCCTTTTGCCACCATGAGTAAGTTCACATATAACTTTTTGGTCACCTTATTCATCACTTTGGGACAAAGGGAATTGAAAGGTTATAGAATATCCACCTATTGGTAAAAACAGACATCAAAATACCAAAGATGTATAGTTTGGATCAATGATCTAAAGACATAATTCTCCTTCTTTTTTTTCCATGTACGGAAGCTCTGCTACCAAACTTCTCAACATAACATAAAATACGTACTCAACAAAAGGTAAATAGAAACTAGAAAGAACCAAGTATAATACTCATTATAATATCTAAGCTGAAAATCAAAAAAAAAAAACAAGCAAGCATTGGGGAACTTACCTAAACAAGCAATCAAGTACCTCTTGAAACAATACATAGCAAAAGCTTCATAACAGTCCCGCAACACTTCAAAGATGAATGCAATTTTTGTGTACGACAAAGACAAAAACTGCAAGCCAAAGGTGAGACAGAGAATACTGTATGTCAGCTTCAACAAAGCGAGTGAAGATCAAGCATCATGGTTAAGCTAATTTCTAGGAAAAAATTAATAACAAGCGAATACAGAACAGTTCATCATAATGGATTAGCAAATAAGAATAATAACATAGAGCAACAAAGACATTCAAGTGGTGAAGTTGCACAATACTAAAATTCGACTGATAAGCTTGTGTTGTCCCAAGTCCAAAGTTCTTGACACCAAATAATAAATTTTCAAGATACACAATAAGCTCATGCTGCGCAAGAACATCAACCATAAAAGAAACATAAAATGCAATGTAACAGAATAAGACATACCGATGAAATTGCATATACAGGAACCATCAGAATGAGACCAATCAAGAATTTCTGCTCCTGATATGGGTTGAAAAAAGTAACATAATTAACAACAGCAAGAAACGTTCTGGATCACAAAACTTCAAGCATAATGAAGAAAAAATAAACAATTCACTCTTTAGAAGAACATTTGGCTGAGAAATCAAGAAAGAATGAAAAACTGAAAACTGAAATACCTCAGGCAGCTTATAGACTGCAAGGTGCTGGATAATAAGAAACACAGACAGCATTGATGCAATGAGTGCAAATACTCCTGCACTGAAAATCGTCCAGCTACGTAACAAGTTTGACTCCCCTCCCGAGTTCAGGATCAGCATCTTCCATGGTCTTGATGAATCAACTAGGGGGAGAAGCATTAATAAAATGAAGAAAGATATATTTCGGCCCATAGATTTTCTAATTTGGATAACTTGAATTCTATGGCAATCAGTGAATCCTTTGTGCCTGCATTACTTGAAGTATTGAGGTATGTGACTTTTCTGATTAGGCTATGTACATTTGTAATTTCTGGTTTTGGGGATTGCTCCACAAAACCATTAGGTAGATGGAAACACCATGTCAAGTGAAGCAGAAATTTAAGCCAGTAGACGATTAGCTTCTTAAGCTAACCATGAATGCATGCACAGCACCACCTGAATACCACACAAGTTTGCATGTGCAATGAGCCAAAGGAAAACAAAGATATCCGCACAACAAAGAAACATAAAATGAAATGGAGCAACTAACTGGAACTCTGGAAGCAATATATGCAACCTTTCACAGAATGTAGTGTGCATAAGTAGAACAATTTGTCTGAGACAAAGATTTTTTTAAAAAAATTTCCCAATAGAAACAGCACCAACCACAGCACAGCATTTTAATGCAAAAGTTAAAGCTACCACACTAGCCTGTAGAGCCATAAATAATACAATTACAGATGATAGTTCAACAAGAGGCAGTTAAAGCATGAGAACAATTGGCACTGTAAAACTCTACTGGAAGAAACTTATAAGCCAATAAGACGCTAAACAAAACATCTAATGTAGCAGTTAAGTTTGAAGGAGTAGATAATTGTTTGACATAGTATAATGACTAGAATTCTTTGAAAAGTATAAGATTGCTACTATCGTGACAAAAAAAAAAAGAAGACTAAATTAGATCAGAAACTTAAATCAGTTACAAATTCTGACAGCGACAGAAATCCAAATTATGCTGAAGTAGTTGGCAATCAAAACCAATATACTAAGATGTAACAGATGCATTTCGTGGCGCAGTGCAGTCAATTAAATTAATTTTGAATTGACACAGAAGTCTAATCGAGAGCACACGCTGCAGTCAATCAATTTTATTTTAATTTAGTGCAAGGTGGAACCATCAAACCGGTTCATGCCTTCCTGAAATTACATTTGTTTTTTGTCAGCCGCCAATGAAGTCTATTCGGTGGTATTTTTTTTGTACAAATCTAAATCCAATTCCACAGACGGAAAGTGATGAAGATATGCAACATTATTCACGAATCGAGCATTCAAGCATGCTCGGTGGTGCCTCTGGCTCATAACAAATGAACCCTAATTAACCCACCGAATACACGAACCTCTTCTTCGACAACGACATTAAGCATCCTTTACGTATTTCCTACTTCACAAGCACAAACCAACCTACTTCTCATACAACAAACAATCGAGCAGATTGCTTGAAGAAGGGGAAATCAAAAACCAGCGAAACTGGAACAGAAAAGATAATGGAAAGGCGGCGGAGCTTACCACCGAGGCTTAGGATGCCGGAAAGGGGCGGGTGAACCTTTATCCTCGTCCTCCTACTGCTTGTTCTCGGATCGAAGAGGAGCGGAGGGGTTTAACGCGAGTTGCGACGCCTTTTCTTTTCGATTTCTTTTTTTTTAATTAATAAACCTCGTTTCAATACACTACCAGACCTGGCAACCGTAAAACTTGCCAACACTTCCCCGTTACACGACGTGATCCGAGACTAACCGATTATGCCTAATCTATAACGGGTAGTTCCACAAATAAGTTTTAGGGTTTAGGAAACTTTTAGCGTTATTTTCAAATGGATTAATCCATACATCGAGTAAATTTTTAGAGTTATTTTTAAATAGATTAGTAAATAAATCTATGACAATTTTTAATATTCTTTTTAAATTAACACAACCTTACATTTCATTTTTTTTTATAATCTAATGATACATAGAGTAATCAGGAAATGTCACGTGATAGAAAAATCAAAAGAAGTTAACAATTATGTCGGGGTGGCATAATCGAGAACTCAATTCCTGTCGACCCGACTGCGATCTCGTCTCTCCTAGCGGACCTCAACTCCACATAACATCTGACTCCTAGTGGGTCCCGATTCCTAGCGGGTCCCGACTCCTAGTGCCCCTGGGTTTGTCATGGTTTCTCAACTCTCCATAGTCCTCCGGTTCATAATGGTTCCCTCCGCGTAACCTGGAGATGATAAACGTTGCTCACGAAGAACACGAACAATGTAGCTGTTGCCTCGCGAAAAATATGAGAAACGTGGTCATTTATTTTGAGTAAATAGCTAATGAAAGAGGTAACGTAGCGAGAAACATAAAGTAGATGGGGGACGTGGACCCCCACGTCGATGCAACCCTATAAAGGTTTGTCTGTCTTCGTAGGCACAGGTATGCGCACATACACTTTCATAAATCCTAACTACGGTTCATCTTTTCCACTCTACGAGACTCTAACTTGAGTGTTGGAGTAATTACACCGGGGAACCTCTAGTCGTCCCTCTAACTCCTCTCCTTTGCTCTACTCTTGCGTAGACATTGACAGATCTCTTCTACGAACTCTCCTCGTTGCTAGGTGATTGACTGTCAAGTCAACATTAACACCAACCCACCGATGATTCACCCATCGTCGATCCTGGGTATGATCAAATTGACGTCGTCTGTGGGAACACTGAGTTAAGACCTAAACCAGGACGTTAAAATGGATGACACCGACACGCTCAACATCATCACCATGGTAACAGGAAACTTCGTAGGCACATGTATGCACACATACACTTTCATAAACCCTAACTACGATTCATCTTCTCCACTCTACAAACTCTAACTTAAGTGTCGGAGTGACTACATCGGGAAACCTCTAGTCGTCCCTCTAACCCCTCTCCTTTGTTCTACTCTTAGTAGACATTGATAGATCTCTACTGCGAACTCTCCTAATTACTAGGTGATTGACTGTCAAGTCAACATCAACACCAACCCACCGGTGATTCACCCGTCGTCGATACTGGGTAGGATCAAATTGACGTCGTTTGTGGGAACACTGAGTTAAGACCTAAACTAAGACGTTAAGATGGATGACATTGGCACGCTCGACATCATCACCATGGCGACAAGAGACTTCAACAAGTTGGTCGTCACGACGATACAGGAGGTATTGCAGGGACAGTCACAACAACCAACACCGCCCATACCTCCCCTCGGCAAAGTGCCTATCGGATCCACGAAAGGCCACAAATACCTTACCAAAGATCGTCTAGACCCAAGGAAACGCTTCAGGTAGCGGTCCCTACCTTAGGGGCACGTCGATGACAAAGGAGTCATCTTTAGAGTCCTTAGGAGAGACCCTACTTCGAGGTCCTTCAAAGGAAAAGATCCCCGTATCCGATGGAGTGAAAGCTTCTCTGGACCTCCGTTCTCTAAAAATATCCTTCGAGACGGATCACCCCGACACTTTCAGGCATTACAAATCGGAGAATTCAACAGAACCACCGACCCCGAGGATCATATATATGTAAGTTTGAGAATGCCTCCTTACTGCATCAATTTACGGATGACATCAAGTGTCGGATCTTCCTGACAACCCTCTTGGGCCTAGCGCAAAGATGGTTCAACCGACTCCCCACCTCCTCCATTCATACTTTCGAAGAGTTCAAAGTCGTGTTCATGCAACACTTTGCTACTAGTTGAAGATATCAGAAGACTCCGCATGATCTATTTGCTCTCAAACAAAAATCCAAGGAACCTTCAAAGGACTATCTACAACGGTTCAGTCAGGTAGTCATAGATGCTCCTTCCGTTACCCGGAGGTGCAGGTTAGTGTCTTCTCCCAAAGCCTAATAGACGGAGATTTCTTCAGATCCTTGGTCAAAAAGCCCCTGAGCAATTTTGACAGACTACAGGTTCGAGCTAGTATATTTAGGTAGAAGAAGCCCAGATTGCCAAGAAAATGAAGGCATCAACCCCAGTAGCAGCTCCTACTCAGATAGGCCGCAAGGCTCCCCCTTCCCCTGCAAAACCAAGAAAACTCTAACTTCAGAAGTAATAAAGTGGTGCAGACAGTAGAAGTAGCCACTACCCGGCTCCTGAGTCCAGTCAAGAATTTTCCACAGAAGATCAATATTGTTCCTTTCACAATTCGGGTACCCACTCAACCCGGGAATGCGAGTAGTATACCCAAGAGTTACGACGAGCGGTAGATCATTGGAAAGCTCCCCAAAATCAGTTAAAATAAGGAGGGTCCCCCAAGCCATACCGTCGTCCTCACCACTACGAACGGGATACTGCCCTCGACCACCGGTCAAATCGAGCATCTCCTCAGAAATAAACATGATCCCCATCCCAGTCCCCTCGGATAACGGATCAAAAAAAATAAAGGCAAAAGCAAGATGGATCTCCAAGAAACGGTCCACATGATTTTAGGAGGGCTAATAGATGGGGATTCCACGCGAGCCTGATAGGCCCACGATCGAAGATTAGAAAGCTACGAAGTAAGCACCAGTCGAGGAAATGGAAAAGGCCCGGTGATTAGCTTTGGGCCCGAGAATTTAAAAGAAGTCGAAACTCCTCATGATGATGCTCTAATAATCGAAGTCTAGATCGCTAATTATATGGTGAAGAGAGTGTTCGTCGACACGAGCAGTTCCGTGAACATCATTTTCAAATGAGCCTTTGACCAATTACAACTTGAAGAGGAGGAACTACACCCTGTGAACACATTTTTGTACGAGTTCACAGGGCATGAAGTACAGCCAATGGATCAAATCACTCTTTCTCTTTCTCTAGGGGAAGAACCTATGGTGAGGACAAAGCGTACACCCTTTCTCATCATGAATACGATTTTCACTTATAATATTATATCGGGGAGGCCTACACTAAGCGCATTCCACGCGGTGATATTCACCTTCTAGCAAAAGATCAAGTTTCTGGTAGAGGACCAGATCGGGGAAGCAAAGGGAGACTAGTTGGTAGCCAAAAAATGTTATGTCAACGTAATCAAGATCGATTCGCGCAAAGCCCCACGAAATTAAGAAATATCGATACAAACCGTTCAAGAAGCACCCCTATCTAGCTCAATAGAAGACAAAGAGGATGTACAAATCCACCCCGATTTCTCGGAGGGAATTACCCGAGTGGCCGCTAACCTTTGTCTGGAGCTGAAACGAAAATTGATTGTGTGTCTTTTGCGCAATCATGATATCTTTTCCTGGTCTGCCAAGGAGGTCACAAGTGTCTTTTCGACGATGATGGCTCAGCAGTTGAACATACTCCTTGATGCCTGGCCCATCTGACAAAAGAAATGAAATTTTTCGCCCGAGCAAGATCATGTAATCTGGATGGAGATTAAAAGATAACAAGAAGTCGGGCACATTCGAGAAATCTCATTCTCAACTTGGCTAGCCAACATGGTGTTGATATCCAAATTCGGGGGTAAGTGGAGTATCTGCATTAACTTCTAGGACCTTAATAAGGCTTGCCCGAAATATTGTTATCCCTTGCCTCGCATCGACCGGCTAATGGACTCAACCTCTAGCTGTGAGTTCATATGTATCCTAGACTCCTCCTTCGTGTTGGTCCTGGGACGGATTGGCGAGGGCGAGCGTTTCGCCTTTTGCCACCATATGTATGCTAGACGCATACTAAGGGTATCATTAAATCTCTTTGGCTTTGGAAGATCAAGAAAATGTTTGCTTCATCACCTCTGTTGGGACTTTTTGTTATACTGTTATGTTATTTGAGTTGAAGAACGTGTTGGGGTTGCAAGGTTGCAAACAAAGTCCCACATTGAAAACACATGAGAAAGGTTATGAGCTTATAAGAAAAAAATATCTCCATTGATATGAGGCCTTTTGGGTAGAGCCCAAGAGCAAAACCATGAGGCCCTAGGCCCAAAGTGAACAATATCATACCATTGTGGAGATATCTAAATTCCTTCGATCCTAACAATTGGTATCAAAGCCCGGACTGCCAGAAGGTCTAACCACCGACTGTGCATAAGAGTTATGGTCTAATCGAGCCATGTGAGTAGAATATTGACCTTGAACAAAGGAAGTGGGGCTCTCGTGTCCGGATCAAGAGGACCAGACACCAGGCAGAAAGTCCTAGTTGCAGCTAGGCAAAGAAGTCCTAGTAGGTCGGTTGGAACGAGGGGCAGAAAGACCTAGTGGGTCGAGGATCGGACCAGGGCCCTACGATCCTTCATTTGAGGGGGAGGATTGTTGGGGGTTGCAAAGTTGCAAACAAAGTCTCACATTGAAAACATATGAAAAAGATCATGGGCTTATAAGAAAAAAAATATCTCTATTGGTATGAGGCCTTTTGGATATAGCCCAAGAGCAAAACCATGAGGGTCTAGGCTCAAAGTGGATAATATCATACCATTGTGGAGATATCTAAATTCCTTCGGTCCTAACAGACAAAACCTCGACAGCATGTTGATGCACCCAAACCTGGAAACCAAGATAGATTAAGCGTGGTGGCATTTAAAAAGGCGTGGCTACGATTAAAGTCATCAAATTTCATATTTAGAGCACAATCTTGGGTCAAAGTCTAAAAAATCGCCATGCAAACATGAATTGACCACACAATAGTCGAGTCAGTTGAACTAGCGCCTCCTTCGACTGAACTTGAATGGGAGACATGTGATACGGGTTGTAATCGAGAGGCGTCATGTGGTGAAAAAGTCAGCATAAGAGTAAAGGCAGTAGTCAAAAGAGACCACAAACAACATCCCGACTCCTGAGACTCCCGACTTTTGGATCTCCCGGCTACCAACAGTCTTCTGACTCCTAGTAGCCCCGGCTCCCGGTAGCCCCGACTTCTGGATCTCCCGGCTACCAACAGCCTCCCGGCTTCCGATAGCCTCGACTTATGGATATCCCGACTACCAATAGTCTCTCGGCTTTTTGATCTCCCGGCTACCATTAGCCCCCGGTTGTCTGTGCCACGATCATAGCACCCTTCGCATCTCTTGGAAACTATAATTGTTACCCCGAAATGGATGCAGATAATGTAGGCATTACTCCCCGGATAATGCGAAAAACCTAGTCATTTACTCCCAGTAAATAAAATAAATGGAGTACATAGGCCAAAATATTAGGGCACATGGAGAATGTGGAGTAGTCCAGAACCCTATAAAAGGTTGTCTGCTCTCACAGACAAAGGTATGCACACATGCACATCTAAAAAAAACCTAATTGTTGTTCATCTTCTCCACCCCACCTCGACTGACTTGAGCGTCAGAGTGACTACGCCGCAAAACTCTCTGACCGTCATTCTAATCGTTCCCTTCTAGTCTCTCTCAGGTGGGTCTACGAAAACCTCTCCAAAACTCCTCTTATTGCTTGGCGATCGATGATAAAGTCAACATCTGTTCTAAATCACCAGTGAGTCACTCATCGACGTTCTTAGACAGGATCACTAAGTATCCGATTTTTATGATCTGACTAATTCAGGAGACGATCGATCCAATACCATAAATTTTTTTCATTGATCACTAAAATAAATTAAAAAATATTCGTGATTAACAATGTACATCCAATAAAAAGAGAATGCTATTTTAATTTTTTTATCTTTTTTTTCTTTACTATTAAGTGATTAGAATTGAACTGCATTTTTTTTAAAAAAAAATCATAATTATACTATGTTTAGTCTGACATAAGAAAACCATAATGGTCAAAGAAAGTCAACATTGTATTAATGAAAAACAAAAGAAACCAAAATCCATTAACCTCGGAATCACTATTTAATATATACACTCATCTTGTATAATTCATTTCACATCCACTTATTTTTTTAGTCATCATGATTTATCTCGAGATCCACTTACTTTTTTAGTCATTATGATTTATCTCTTTTATATTCATCCTAAAATGGACTGATCGGACATGGGAGACCAACAAAACCCTTGCACCCCTACAAAACTCGTGAGCACTTGCACCCCTACAAACCTCGTGAGAAGTTTGCGTTTAATTCGAGCACACACTAAAATAGGTGCAACAAAATGGACGTCGCATACTCTTTGCCTTCCTCCTTATTTAACCCTAATGAACCTCCACTTCTCCAAACGCACGGTGCAACAGAGATCGATCAGTTGATCCTCACATTTCCACTTCGACACCAGCCAACACTTCTCCTCTACTCCCATTGTCCAATCAACTTGCCTCCATTGGAAAGATGGCCAGAGAGCGGATGGAAGGAGAGGAGAAGCAGTCATGGTCCATCTCATCGGAGGAGCTCCAAGCTCACAACAAGCCCACCGACCTGTGGATCTCAATCCAGGGGAAGGTCTACGATGCCACTGTCTGGTCCGTCGTCCACCCCGGTGGCAATCTCCCACTCCTCACCCTCGCCAGTCAGGACGTCACCGACGCCTTTGTCGCCTACTACCTCGGCTCGCGCGGGCCCACCTCGCCAACAACCCCTCCCTCTGCTTCATAGGTCACCTCTCTAATTACCGCGTCTTTGACGTCTCCAAGGACTACCATCGCCTCGTCACCGAGTTCTCCCGCCTCGGCCTCTTTGATAAGAAGGACCATCACACTGCCACCGTGCTCTCCGCGATGGTGCTCATGTAAGTCGTGATGATCTACGACGTCCTCCTATCCCAAAGTGTTTGGGTCCTCCTCGATTGCGCGACCGTGATGGGCTTCATGTGGATGGAATCAGGGCTTCTAGGGCGTGATTCAAGGCACTACGAGGTGACTGGGCGAAAGTGCACGAACAAGGTGATCCAAGTGTTGACCGGGAACTTGAAGGGAGTAAAAGAAAAGATTATGGAGCAAATTGAATTTCTTTGTATTGGATTTCTTGTTACTACAACTCTCATTGAAAAAAAAACTTAACACATCATTCCTATTTATACATTTTTGGATGACATGAAAATCAACAAGACATTAAGAACATTAAATGCATTAACTAATAAGATTCATGAATCCATGAAGAGGTACTTGAGATGAAATTGGACTTTGCTTCTTGTAGAAGTAGAAATTCATGAATCCATGAAGAGGTATGTGAGATGAAATTAGACTTTGTTTCTTGCAGAAGTAGAAGAGACATTTGTAATCAATTTATAATTTGATTATTGAATTTGGTTTAATCCAATAGTGACTATCAAAACATCACATCGAAGCAACTCGTTTAGAGATCTACAATTGATATCCTTTAGAGCTTTTTTGGAGGCTCGGAAGAAGACTTGTCCTTTTTTTTATTTTTTATTATTTAGGGCTTATGGATATTTTTATTTTTCATAAGGTTAGAATTTGAGTCTATTTAGTTATTTTTGAGATAATTTTTTATCAATAATATTTCGATCTTCTTTTTCCTAAAATTATGAGTAGTTTTTGGATGTTTATTTTTTGGTATTATTTTGAATTAACAGATTTTTAGAAGATTATTTTCGATATTTATATTTACATCAACAAAATCAATAATTTCCGTTGCATCATCTTGGATCACAAACTAGGTCTAAAGGTAGACAGCCCATGTAGTATACTTGAATACACAAACAAATGACTTATTTTCCTACTGTTTTTTTTAAGATCTACAGGGGCGTTTCTGACGATCTTGGCGCCAATTGGAGGGGTGAGGACGATGAAATTGAGCGCCAAGGACTACCATTTCTTCTCCTGGGCTCTCGATAGTGAAATTTGATGATGGCAGAGGAGTCAACATAAGAAGGGGTGTTTTTAGAAAGGTCTTGTTCGTTACTTGTTATTGGCATGCCATCCCAAGTGCTCTATTAGATTGCATAGTTCTTTTGCACGGCTGTAAACTAGTTAAGTCATGTTGTTGAAATTTATTTAATAAGATCATAAAGTCGAGTTGAGTTTAAAATAATCAAAATAGTTATTTAAGTTTGACTTTATTTTTTTCTTGATTTATTTAGATATTATTGATTTTTTAATTTAAACTTATTTAATTATTTAAAATTTTTATATTTTAAAATTTATTTAGTTAGTCAATGAGTTTGATATAACTTGCTTGTGTTGGAACCGTTGACGTTGCTAGTGATGATGAATAGTAATTCGATTGTGTTCGTTCACGTGTGCTCGTCTATAACAAATTAATACAGAGCGGAAATAAAAATACACAACAAAAACGAAAAGACAAGCACAAAGATAAACTAATTTAAGGTTACTCGGAACTCTCAATTCCTACTCCACGACCTACTGTCCTAGTGATAATCCACTAATTTTCTCTTTGTCGAGGACCTTCTAGAGGCAAAAAAATTTTCTTACTATTTATTACAAAGCAACACAAAGGAATATAAAGATAGAAATGCAAATACAATGAAAGTAAATAACTTTATAAGAATCTCGCTTTGATCATTTTCTTATTACTTTAGATTATCTTTTGATGATATGAAAATGTATCCACATTCTCTTCCAAAACTCTCAAGAATTGGTGGCAAAATCATCCTCAAAACCCTTCTTTTATAGCATTCAGGTCGAGACTGATTTTCGTCTAACAATCAACTACTCGAACCCATCAGTTGATTGCTTTGTTGAATTCGAA